>JAVTVY010029667.1:0-123342 GCA_036873755.1 Hanleya hanleyi | reverse complement strand
AGACAGGTATAAACATGTTCCCCAGGGTCACGCCCGATTCGCGCCTACCGGAAGTGACGTCATGCACCTACGCATCCTAACCCCAGATACAGAGTAGTGCCTTTGTGCACTTAAAGAGCATATTGACGCTCATTGACCCCAATAGGTCAAAGCTCAATGTGAATGAATATCCTGTGACTATACTTTGGGATAGGGTTGATAGGAGTTTTCCCCTATGGTGGCCCTCCACAGTTTCGTAGTAATGGCCCCTAATTTCATAATACGATAGACTGCCCGTGTTCTGCTGCATCATAATTCTTCTTGTCTTCTTAATAGCTTATATGTATAATACCATCCTATTCAGCATTATCAATGCTTCAAACGAGCACGAGCAGATCGATGGCTGGCTTCGTCTACACGGTGATCGGGATCATGGAGTAAATTTTGTCCTGCCTCAGTTATGCCCTTGGGTGTACCTAAAAATCCGTACTCATTTACGGGAAGAAAATCTGACAAAAAATGGGCAGGTTGACCCCCACTTTTTTTTGCCTTTTTAAGTAGAGACCGGGCCTGGGAACGTGAGTAAGAAGTTTAATTGAAATCGCTCTTACAGATTTTTCTGGAAATTGAGCCAAATTTGGCCATTTTTCGACATTTTAAGCGGGTTTCTAGGAAAAGTGAAGAAAGCTTGGAGGGGAATGTTTGAGATTCATTTTTATATATCATAGCAGTGCTACATCTTAAAATAATAGCTTAATCTTGCTCTTTCAGAAAATATATACATATAAGTGACTTGGGTTGAAGAGTTTACGACAACTGGTGGCCGAAAAACGGACCAATGGTCTAATCCTTGCTCAATGGAAGAATCCCTGGAGTGCACCCTATTGTAGGGGTAAAGTCCGTGTTCCGCTTTTTATATTTTCATGACAAATCCTCAATTTACATGCACCCACTCACCCACCCTACCTCTCTCAGCAGGCCCCGATAAGCCCGGGGGACCGATATTCGCCCTTTGGGATAGGGTTGATAGAGGTTTTCCCCTATTGTAGGGGTAACGTCCGTATTCCGCCTTTATATTTTCGGGACAAATCCTCATTTTACATACACCCACTCCCCAACTCTCCCAGCAGGCTCCGATAAGCCAGGGACCGATATTAGCCATTTGAGTTAGGGTTGATAGGGGGTTTCCCCTAGTGTAGGGGTAAAGTCCGTGTTCCGCTTTTATATCTTTTCTGGAGAAACTTTTACATGCACCCACCCATGCACACAGAACCCGATAAGCCCGGGGACCGATATTCGCCCTTTGGGATAGGGCTGATAGTTTTCCTCTATTGTTGGGGTAACGTCCGTATTCCGCCTTTTATATTTTCGGGACAAATCCTCATTTTACATAATCCCACTCCCCAACTCTCTCAGCAGGCCCCGATAAGCCAGGGACCGATATTAGCCATTTGAGTTAGGGTTGATAGGGGTTTTCCCCTAGTGTAGGGGTAAAGTCCGTGTTCCGCTTTTTATATTTTCGGGACAAATCCTAATTTCACATGCACCCACCCATGACTGGATGGTCCTGGAGGAGCGCTTCACTTTGACACCTCACTCGATCCAATCAGTCCACTACGGGCCCCTCCCGCTCGTGAAGATTGCCGAACATTCCCACGAAAACCCACGTATTTGGGACTACTTTCTGTCCGCGGAGGCAGACCGCATCACCGCCAGACCGCATCACTGCGGAGGAATACATGCCCCATGCACTTGACCATCACGTGACCTCCACATGACCTCCACATGAGACGGCGTCCTTTTTGAGACGGCGCACACCTTTGCCGGTTTTTGCCGGTACTATAATGCACTTGACCTCTGCGCCAGATTCTTACGCCAGGTCAATGAGAGTCAATATGCCGTTTGTATACTACTCTCCTTGATCTATTTTTATCCAGAACTACCGTGGGCAACTAACCAAGGCAGTGTATAGATACCCTAACAAAACGATCGATACACTGTCTCCCGAGGATGGCCTGGTGGGTCACATGCCTCTCACGCTCCACACCTCTTATACGACACGATTTGCGTTTTCTATTCTACTCGTCGTAACGGAAGTTACATCATAACCCTTCCACGTGCGAACTTAGCATTGATAAGTCGAAGTTAAAATCAAAAAAACGAAAAATGGACAAGTCGAGGCAATTTTCAATATTTGATTTTCATTTTTGCGTGAAGCAAAATTCTTTATTATTCTTTGATTTATCCATATATATCTTATTGCAATGTGGTATGGTCTAATACTTAGCCGAGTCATCTTCATACACTTGTTTTACTGCAGAAGAGGGTCGTTAGAATTATTTCACTGAGCTCTAGACTTGAGCACACTGCGCCTTTGTTCGCCTCCTACAAGATCCTGTGATTGTCAGAACTGAACCTTTACCTCAGGATCACTCTCCAGTTTGCCCATAAGTTTCTTCATAAATTCGAGTTTGTTCCAGTTCGATTTCAAAATTATTTTACGAAGCAGTTCCAGGTACACGTCTACCTTACGCGTGGTTATTTGTATAATTTATATCGACCTTTCTATCGGACAAATCTTTCTTTACATACCCCTAAAATCATTGCTCCAAAAGAATGGAACAAGGTGCCGTCAACCTTAAAGTCATGTGAATCCATATCACTATATCAAATCAAAACTGAAAGAATATTTACTTAATGTATAAGGCTCTCACCGACCCAGGAATATGTTATATGGCAAACAAATGCACATCGTTCATTTATGATTTCTGTTTATTCACCGAATCTATACTTAATCTTCACCCAGTCTTGTTTATCTAAATCCGGTATAAATCTGTCTTTAAATATTCATTTTTATATTACTTGGGACATTACAAGGCCTTTGGGGTTTTCATCCCGCCAGATTTCCATGATGTATGTGTATAAATTTCAACTTTACTGTACATATGTTTTATCTGGTGAATAAACGAACAAACAAACAATCAAACAAACTTAAACGAAAATTGAAAATTGACTGACAAATTTCAATTTTCGTTTTTTGTTTTTGTAATCTCATTGACGATCAAATTTCAATTTTTGATTTTGCGAAACCAAAAAAAAAACACGAAAATTGAACTGTGCAAGGTGCACGCATACATTTGTCGTAAATGCAAATGTTGTAAGTTTGGAGAAACCAGATCAATTTTAATAAAGTATCGCTCTCGTATTTCTATATGACATAAACTCATTTTGGAAAGCTGGAATACGGGAGCGATGTTGAGCTATCCATCTTTCTACTTTCAATTTTGCGAGATGGAAAGCTCGAACACGGGAGCGATGTAGAGCTTTCCATCTTTCTACTTTCAATTTTGCAAGATGAAAAGCTGAATTGTCAAGTGTTACACGGACCAAATAACCCTCGTTGTCATTCAAACATGCGCAAATCCAGGTCAGTGACGTCACATCGCCCCTTCGCTCCATCGCCCCTTCGCTCCATCGCCCCTTCGCTCCAAGGGTCAATACATTGCATCGATGTTTGCAAACAGTTTTTAATTTCAAATGGTTACCAGTGTCACTATCTCAGGAAGGAGGGAGAGACAGGGAGCTTTTATTTCGAATTGCAGTTCCCAGGAATTTGTATTAGATTAACGATAGTTCATCTGGAAAGGTACACCATTCGAATTGAAACAGAGGTAGATTATCGAGCAAAGCACAAGGAAACAGGTAATCATTCAGAGATTCTCCAACCGTCGAAAGAAATATTTAAGAGTCAATCGGATTCTCCAGAACTACCCCGTTCTCTCAAAGCTTCGAATTTTTACCAATGCACCGATCACTGTGGCCGAGATTGTATACGCTCTGTAGCCAATCGTCAATAACTCAGAAGATCTGAATCGGGAGGAATAAAACTGTCTGGATTGTACACCTCGTCCTCTAAACTACCTCGCCACTCTGTCAAATCCCCGCGGAGTTAAAACATGTTTGTATCAGATTACGAAGAAGCAGCCACGAGCTGAAATTACGGCTAAGACAATCACATTTAGCGTGACACGCAGGTGACCTGGTTATGCTCGCACGACTAACTGTCTAGTAACGGGGAGATTAATGTCTGCGTTAGTCAACGCAGGCTATCAAACTTTTGCAGGGGTTAATATACTAACGAAGGCGTATTATCCGCTGTTTGCAGGGCGGTCTTGTGGTCAATTCTTTCAAACAGTGGGTTATTTGGCGATCACCAGTGGTTCTAACTTTACCATGAAAGTTAGTGGTCCTACAGACTGCGGGAAAATGTCATCGCTGAAACAAATTTTGGAGGGAGCCAACATCAGTTTGTCATCAACATTATCCTCGACGAGTGAGAAATAAAAGATTGGCTTTGACGGAGATCGAACCCATATCGTTTATGACACCAGCTGCCTGAAAATACAGGACAGGCGCTCTAACCACCACGACGAGATCGTCTCCCACCAACATGACCGGCTTTATGGAAGCGATGTATTAGTTCGACCTCCGCCCAACTTATGTGGTCGCCTTGGATCATTTCATAGGCATTGCCAAGGAAAACTTGAAGCCGCCGGTTCATTTACCAATGGCGCGACTTACCGGAATATGATCGTGTTTTCGTTGATTCAGAATCGGTGAAGGAAAGGGGTTTCAGGAGTTCGTCTAAAACAGTCATTACTTCTGCCCTGTAGTCCTTTTGGACACCTGCAAATCCATGCGCGATCGAAAAGATGATATCAGTTCCTACAAACTCAAAGTATCGGATGGCTCCGGAGCCACCTTATCACTTTATCCCTCCATTACCAGTGCACCCGAAGAAATATCAACCCCACGCACCTGTCGGAATACAATCTTGGGAAGCGGAGATTCAAAAGAAACGCACAGGCAAAATGGTACGGCCTAATCTATTTAAAACCATCATGGAAGCTGGGGTAGGCGAAAAACTCACAGCTAAAGGCTAGTACACACTATCAAGTTTTCCTTATCCAGTTTTCATATATCCGTGTGAACGACTCACCACATATTTTTATTATAAATTCTCCGGTAGGCCAGTTTCTCAGATCGTGTGTACGAGTAACAACCCTTAGTTGCTGCCTGAACTCCGTCATACACGTTTATACTCAAGTATAGAATGATATCGCTGCCTGTTGATACCGGGAACTACTTTTCATATTGTAGAAGTTTCGGTCCTCAAGAGGGCAAGGGCTTGTGCGCGATCTTAGATATTATAACGCAAGGTCGTCTGTTGACTCGGGAGGTGGTGTCTTCAAAACCCGTTCCAGATATATAGATTCCAGCTCGGCTCCGAGATTTCTCGAAGACTTAGAATGGATGACAACAGAACACGCATGGCTTAATATAGTTTTTACTATATTTGCATCTTGAAGAAGCTACAACATTTGTGAACTCTGCCGGTGGTGGTAGGACAGTGCGACAGTATAACTGTGATTAGAAAAAACGCCAGACTTTCTCTTTTATACTGTCCTGGGTCATGATGACCTATCAAATGCTCATAAAAGTTATGACAATGAAACTGGCTAACTGTCTCATTTTCTAAACATGCACATCAGATTCGGGATTCATGCAGTACAAGTCTAGTGCAGTTCAATATTAAACCATATAGTCTGAAGTTATATAATTGTTTCTCACACATAGCTGTGTTCGCAGATGTTCACAATACCCGACCTAAAGGATCATGAAATAGAATCTCGGAAATAGCTTTGTCAAAACAAACAGAACTTATAATATATTAAGTCTGCAATGCACACAAATTATATAAAATTGGTGACCGAAAAGTCGAACTCTACACAATTGTATGGTGGCTAAGAAATTCCATATTTCACAATATAGTGTGTTATAATGGAAATCTGGGGCTTTCTGAACGCTAAATCATAGTATTTTGTGGTGTTCTTCTTATTCTTTTTGTTGTAATCCGCAGATATGGTATTCCGTCTGGCATCATATATACGGCTCTATACCCCACAATTTGTACAGTTCACGAAAGATTGACTTTGCAATGCGCTTGCGCAGCTCCGTTCTTAGACGTCCTGGCTTATTTCTGGCTGTTATAGGTGTATAATATTATGGATTAAGAATACTGATCAGCGATACGGATTTGATATTTTTGGAACATCATGATGTCTTGCCGGCATCATTGAAAACTGTTGACCGCTTCTCTCTTGCAGGAAACAAGCCTATGTTTATGTATACTATGATTGTCTTTTTGAATTTGGTGCTAATACTGTTATATGGAATATGGAATAGGTCTTTGGATTATGGACGCGGATATTCTCTAATGGACGACGGCTGGATTATGAATGACGGACTAAACGCTTGTAATTCATTCTTTTTCTTGTAACCCGATCGATCGCTTCTCAAAAATGTGATTTGTAATGGTTTCAAGCTCTTATTGTCCTCATTAGCATCGACTTTCGAACTTTTGACCGCAATAGGATTCTTGTTTGCCATGGGCGTGAGCTATTCGTGAAGTTTGATCGCAATCCATATTCTTGGACAGGAATAACCAGCACAGACAATGTTTTCAACAATTTCCAGGGATTTTGGTGGGTAATGTGACATTGACCTTTGACCTATTTGACCTTTGATAATTTCAGTATCCGATATATCGTCTCCTATGTATCCACTCTAAGAGATTATTTGAATTTCAATGATTTTCTGATTTTTAGCCAAATTTGTGATATTGACCTTTGGCCTTGACCTCAA
Source organism: Hanleya hanleyi (assembly GCA_036873755.1). Classification (NCBI taxonomy): domain Eukaryota; kingdom Metazoa; phylum Mollusca; class Polyplacophora; order Lepidopleurida; family Hanleyidae; genus Hanleya; species Hanleya hanleyi. The sequence goes on along the minus strand of JAVTVY010029667.1, from coordinate 116,658 downwards.
TTTCCTCCGGATAATTCGCCTTCTGGGCTCTACCAACAAGCGCCTTCAGTCAAGTTCTTTTCAAATTTGGCGAAACATATCGCATGTTGATAGCAAGATACGAATGTTGAGTGCAAGCTCTGTGGCCTTACGTTTCGTAACTTCCGGTTAACCTGGGGCTCAAATGAGCAGTTACAATCAAAGCGTGACTGAGATACATCATACTCTAGATAACTACTTCACGAAAATCATATGGATTAAGAATATTGATCGGCGATACGGATTTGATATTTTTGGAACATCATGATGTCTTGCCGGCATTATTGAAAACTGTTGACAGCGTCTCTCTTGCTGGAAATTAGCCTATTTTTATGTATATTATGATTTATTTTTTTAATTCGGTGATAATGCTATTATTTTGGCGGAAATTTTTTGCGGAAATTCTTTAATGGACGACGGCTGAAGATTGAATGACGGACTAGACGTTTGTATTTTGGATTATGGAAGCGAGAACGGCTGAATAATGAACGCTTGTATTGTATTCCCGCCAAATACCTTAATTTTGGTACGCGACATCTACGTAACATCATAGTTATCCTGGGCAAATTTGATAGGAATAGATCAATTTGCTGAAAACTTACCCCAATATCCGATATACCGGATACTGAAATTATCAAAGGTCAAACAGATCAAAGATCAATGCCACATTACCCCAACAAAAACCCTGGAAATTGTTGAAAACGTTGTCTGTGCTAGTTAGTCAAGTCCATGGACATGGATTGTGATCAAATTAAATAAGGAAAGTCGGGAGAAGAAGGAGGAGCCTCGACAGAATGAGAACGTGTATAGTGAAAAATAGTATCACTAATTGTGTCATTGGTCGTCCACTCTCATGCTCTGCATGCAGAGTCGCCTGCTAATGACCCAATGACGACATCAGCTGGCGGCCTGAAAACTGCTAAAGACACAATTGTCACAATTGCGATAATTGTGTCATCAGTAGTCGCTACACACACAGGCCCTCGGAGCAAGAGTTTTGAGAGGGTGTGGAGGTGGTGGGGTGGGGGCTAGGGTGAAGTGTCGAAATATGGGGTTTCTATGCATAATATATAGCTTTATATAGAAACATCCTCCCAGAACTCTTGTTTTGAGGGCCTGTGATATTACAGTACACCTTAATTATTGCTCGCGTATTATTAGTACATACTAGTCTCTCCTCTATTAGCCACATAGTCATGTTGTTAGAATGATTTGGTTACCACGACAAAACACGAGCCAAGTCGCAAGCGATGCATTAAGTGCTTTGTAGAGTGCTTTGTGGCAACTACTATGACACAATTGCGACAACTGTGTCATTTAGCGGTTCTCAGGTCGCCAGCTAGGCGACTCTGTCACTCAAAATAAGTGGTAGCGAGCATGTTGACGCTTATTGATCGAAACTGAGAACCAGTAATTATTTGAGGAAAACATATATCATACATGATGTATGACTAAATCTTTGATATATCCACTGATCAAAGTATGGTCTACATGATGACGTCATCTTTTCTGAGTTAGAACTATTAACGTCCATGCGTACTAATTCCTCACCAGGCAGTACCGGGTAGGTCCGGAACTACCAGACAGGACCCTGTATATTGTTAACTATATGTATATATTTCTAAGGGTGCACTCCAGGGATTCTTCCAATCGGCAAGGGATAGATCATGGTTCCGCTTTTCGGCCACCAATTGTCGTAGAATCACTCTTTTGTATATATTTTTCTGAAAGAGCATGATTAAACTATTATTTTAAGACACAGCACTGATATGTTACTAGTATATAAAACTGAATCTCGAACACCAACTTAAAGCTTGCTTTTTTTTTCTAGAAAACCATTTAAAAAGTCGGAAATTGTCAAATTCGACTCAAGTTCCAGAAAAATTTGTAATTGCGATTTCAATTAAATTTCTTTCTCGTGTTCTCAAGTCGGGTACCAAATTGGAAAGGCGGAAAGAGTGGGGGTCAATCCACTCGTTTTTTGTGAGATTTTCTCTTCGTAAATAAGTCATGATTTTAGGCACAACCAAGGGGCATAACTGAGGCAGGACATAATATACTCCACGACACCGATCACCCACTCGACACGGTCTCGGATAATGTAGGACTCGTTCCGCACTGCTAGGAATCCATATTGGCATCCATGTTGAAAGCACAAAACTCCGAACAGCGCATGTCAACTGTATGACTTCCTTTACCATGGGGATCAGTGATCCTTCGCGGGTAGAATCAAGGGAATATCCATTTCATCTCTCTCCTGATAAGGGAGAAATACAACGAGGACTACATGTATGTGAGCGGAAACACATCCTACTGCATGATGCATGCAGCGGATCACGGTTTACAGCTAAGAGGTCCTAACACCTTTGATAAAACAGTGATAATAATAAACAGAACTTGGACCTTGGAAGAAACAGAGTACACATGAAATGTGTCAATGCCGAAAAATCTCGAATTGAGGTTGGTATTTTACAATACCTACAGAACTCCAGAAGCGAGAGTTCTATCCTGATACCTTTGATAATAAAACAGGAATAATTCTGTACAGAACTTGGGCCTTGAAAATTACAGAAGACATTAGAAGAAATAGCGCTGGTAAACAGCGTACTGGAACACATGAAATGTGTCAAAGCAGATCATCTCTGAGATTGGTATGTTTCAATACCAACAGCAGAAATATCTCTAAGAGCGATAATTCTGCCCTGACACCATGTGCGAAACACATAATATTGAAGATTATATATCATAGATATTAATAGGACAGTCCCGAGATGGAACTCTCTAACGACAAAAGGCGCGAAACGACGTCATGACCCATGTGACGTCACACCGAACATTTCTTAACATTGGAAATGCTGTATTATTTTATTCACGAAGTTTTACATGCGATGATTTGTGTTTGCAAATGCCTATTTAACTCCGAGACAATAACATCTTCAAAGTTGTTTGGATATTTAGTATTTGGAAAGCCACAATGATAATTATTTTCCGTTTTTTTTTTTTGCAGTAGAACCAATGTTAACCCTACCTGACCTGGGGGTCACTCCCCCCCCCTCCGACCACAGGATCATGGGTAAATTCAAAATGGCGGTCATGTGGGGTACCAGAAAAGTGATATTTTCGTCAGATTTCTTCAAAATTTGTGCTTTTCTGCATAGAAAAGTGGGTAAACCTATTTTATTTCATATCAGATTATTATTTACTAATTTATCATGTAGTGTTTGCGAAGAAAACACATAAATAAAAAAATCGAAAAATCGTCTAAACATGCCTTTCTTGAAAATGAAGTCACTCTGAAGTCATTGAGGCGGTCATCTTGGACTTTTTAAGTTTTCTTGTAGAGGTTGATCCAGAGATATAGTGTGGTAAGTTTCAGTCCTCTAGTAGCCTTAAGGATAGCGAAAATATATAGGGTGGCACCCCCCCCCCCCCACCTCCCCCCAGGCTGCGGTACACCCCAAATCGCCCAGGCCAGATAGGGTTAAAGCATTACCCGGTGCCTAACCTTGACTCGACGTCGCGTGGGCAATGCCGTCGTTTCGCGCCTTTTATGGCTGAAGAGTTCAACCTCGGGACTGTCTTGTTGTATTTATGATTATAGTCCATGGGCCAGAGTCGAAAATGGTACCACCTGAGGTGGCAAATTCTGGTACTGTTTTTTTGAAGAGGTTTATGTCTGTAGATGTTATGCATATGTGATAACCGTTGCAGATCGGTAGCTTAAGGGTAGTATACCACGCTTTTTCAACCCTACCCTATTCCCCGTTCTAAATCCAAACTTGAGGGGTGGGGTAGAATTCCTCGGATATTTTTCTTATGCTTCCCTCTAGAGATCTAAAACTTCGCACACTTTGGACATAGGTGCTCTTCTATTGAAACAAGCAAACATCATGTCACATAAGCATTTGGCGACGTCACAGTGACGTAAGTAGTATATAAAAGTGATCTGGGCCTTGAATGCCAAAGCATCAATGGAATGCACAGGGTCCCCGACAATATTTCCATCTATTTGCCCATTATAAATGGCAAGTGGGGAACCCTCAGTTTCTCCATACAGTGGGAGAAGGGAAAGGGTCCAAGCGGGACTCGACCGCGAGTTGCTTTATCTAGAGGCAGACACGTTATCCATTACACCACGAGTCATATGCTACAAACCAAGGTTGAAAATAGCCTCATATATCTACCAGAGGGCAGATCCCTATACACCCGATACTGGTGCACTGGACAATGTTTAACCTATACCATACATGCTCATTGCGGTATGGAGTGTGGGATCGTCTCACCACGTAGAACACGATGGGTCTCAAGACTAAGCGGTGAATTTTTTTGAAAAAGTCACTTTACGCATGCGCAGTGGGTAAGTAGCGCTGGGTGGACGTTTAGGGGTCGAGCTGGGCGAATATTGGTCCGATTGGGCCGCGGGAGGTATCAATGTGAAGCATACCTGAGAGAGCATCCGACGGAATGGGTGTGGCGTGGAACTGACGTCATTCTGCGCATGCGCAGTAGACACAGTGTATGGAAATAGACGTTTTGGGGCCGAGATGGGCCACTATTGGTCCGATGGGGTCTAGCGAGTACCAATGTAAAGCATACGTGAGGGAGCATCCGATGAGGTGGAACTGACGTCATTCTGCGCATGCGCAGTAGACAAAGTGTATGGAAATAAACGTTTTGGGGTCTACGTGGACCATTATTGGTCCGATTGGGCCGCGGGAGGTGTCACTGTGTAGCACTCTTGAAGGAGCATCTGATCAGTATGGCGTGAAACTGGCATCATTCTGCGCATGCGTAGTAGACAAAGGGTATAGAAATAGACGTTTTGCGGTCGAGGTGGGCCACTATTGGTGCGATTGGGTTGAGTGAGGTATCAATGTGTAGCATACGTGAGGGGGCATCCGACTGGATGGGTGTGTGGTAGGAATATCGTCATTCTGCGCATGCGCAGACAGGGAATTGTGGGAAAAGGGTATGGAAATAGACGTTTTGGGGACGAGATGGACCAATATTGGTCTGACTGGGTGGAGTTAGGTATCAGTGTGAAGCTGTCGTGGAAGAGCGTCCAGCTGGATAGGTGTGGGGTGGGAATAGAGTCTGTATGTGCATGCACAGTAGAAAAAAGGGCATTGGAATGGACGTTTTGAGGTTGAGATGGACCCATAGTGGTCCGATTGGTCCGTGGGAGGCCTTATTTTCAAATTTTCTTCGGGTAGCGTCTGGTTGGATTGGTGTCTAAATACATATGGACTGATGAGGGACAAGAATTCATCCCTCCCTGTGCAGACCCCACCACCACCGGTCGGTGACACCACCACCACCACCGGGCATTGGTGCCCGGTGGTGGTGCCACCACCGAGCGTTGAGCGGAGCTCTTGGATTGGAGGGGCTAATATCGTAATCCGCGCATGGGCAGTTGAGGTGTAGTAAGTAAAGTGGTCATTCCGGAGGCGCGTGGGGGTGTGTTTGAGCGATTGAGGGACCATTCTTGGTCCGAATGAGTCGTGTGAGGCGTCAAAGTGAAGCCATCGCGGTGTAGACCACGACTTGATGGATGTCCAGGTCATGTGGGACGTCATTGGTGACGTCATCAGTAGGATTAGTAGCCAAAGTGGCCATTTTGGGGTGTGAAGGAATGTGTTTGGTGTAGAAATGGACCATCCGTGGTCCGAATGCGTCGTGTGAGGTGTTATCTTGTAGCAACGTCCATCAGCGCCAAGCTTAACGCTTCAACGCCCTGGTGAATTAGACCTGAAGCGATGATTTTCTACATATTATGGAAATGACACTAATTCATCGAAATGCGGTGACAACCGTCAATGCCTGTGGTTACGCCTTAATGCCCTAGCATAACGCCTTGACGTCATGATATAGACCGGAGAGAGAACAACAACAACAAGGATGACAGGTCAATCATTTAATTATCCCCTCTCGTACATCATACCCACGCTGGGGGAGCCGCGTTGGGTATGTTGCGTTGCTCTTGTCCAATCACAAGCACCCATTTGGGGCTGCATCTTTCATATTCGTTCTTGCCCGTTAGATGTATTCTCGGCTGCTCTTATCCAATCAAAAGCCGTCATTTGAGAAAGTTCAATGTTCGGTCATGTTCACTCTGATCCGTATGTTCTAATCCTCACCGGGCAGGCCAGGATGTTAGCATGTCCTGAAACAGTTGTTTGCGCATTCTGATTGCATTTCCACGGCCTCGGTGGGTGGTAGCCTCATATCCTCTTCCAAGCGGTATCAGTGTGAAGCATTCGTGGAAATATATTTGCTCTTCCGGAAATTTTCTGGGAAAACATGCGTTCTATTTATACATCATTTTGGAGTAGAGGAGAAAAAGGATCTTCGGAGGTGCAATGGAGCGCGTTTGGAAGAGATAAGGGCCTTTTTCCATCCGGCTACCTGGTAGAGTTACCTGTGAGTTAGTGTGTGTGTGTGCGTGTGTGTATGTGTGAATCTTTATATGTACAGACACCATCACCGGTGGTGGTGGTAGATCCCGTGGGGCGAAGCTCTTGGGTCGCAGCTCTTGGAGCTCGGAGCTCAGAAGTGACGTCATCGTACGCATGCGCACGTACCTGTGGTGCACCCTGTACCGTATAGCCCGAAGGGTATAGGGTACATCAGGGTGCGGGTGGCCCATCTCGGTCCCAAAACGTTTATTTCCATACTGTTTTCCCACAATTCCCTGTCTGCGCATATTTCCATAAACTTTGTTTACTACGCATGCGCAGAATGACGTCAGTTCCACGCCACACCCATCCCGTCGCATGCTCCTTCACGTATGCTTCACATTGATACCTGCCGCGGTTCCATCGAACCAACAGTGGCCCATATCGGCCCCAATACGTCTATTTCCATACACTTTGTTTACTGCGCATGCGCAGAACGACGCCAGTTCCGCGTCACACTCATCCCGTCGGATGCTCCATGGGGTATGCTTCATATTGATACCTTCCGCGGCCCAATCGGACCAATATTCGCCCAGCTCGACCCCAAAACGTCCACCCAGCGCTACTCACCCACTGCGCATGCCTACAGTGACTTTTTTTTAAAAAATTCACCGCTTAGCCTTGAGACCACGCCGAAGAAAACAAGAACCCACACTTCATACCGCAATGAGCATGTATGGTGTAGGTTAAACATTGTCCAGTGCGCCAGTATGGGCCGTAAAGTGATCTGCCCTCTGGTAGATATACGAGGCTATTTTCAACCTGGACCAGGTGAGTGAGCGAATCACGATGGAGAAAGGAAGGGATGGGAGGGGGAGGGGCTGGGGTACATACTTGTAACAGAGCAGATCTAATGCTGCCATTTTATAGTGGTGTCCCACCGAAATATCATGTAGAAGGCGGACATTACACCCCACTCAGTCACATTATACTGACACCGATCGAACTAGTCCTTGTTCTATCCTCTTAATGCTGAGCGTAAGCGAGGAAGCAACAAGTTCAATATGTTTTCCCATTATTTTCAATATGTTTTTCCAGGCATATGGCAAAATGGTTAGTGTCATTTGATTGAGCGAAGGTTCCCCAATCGTCTAATATCAAGAAGTATCATGACGTCATTTAGCTGTGACGTCACAGATGGGCCATCTCCAAAATACAATTAAATCGCGTCAAACGCACTAAAAACTTATGTCGGAAGTTTTTGTGGGTACTTGATTGTAAACTGGCCAAAATGGTTCTTATGTCGAATTTAGTTGTCGGTTAAATACTTTGGCAAAGACTTGGTGCGATTACTTTATAACTCTTCAATAAAACGAGCCTCATTTACCATAGGATAAAGTTAAAAGAAAACACTAACTACTGCATTAGAGGACGGGTTTCTCGGATGTGTATATTGTTTTGTCAAACTTACAAAGTAGGTTAGAATCGTAATAGGGGATCGTTACAAAATATCCACAAAACATACAGGAAAACGCGGAGTGGCACAAAGTTACAGAATTGGCGAAAGGGTGCTGTTAGCTTTAGTTTTTAAGTCAATTATTGTATCTAATTTTCTGACAGCATTAAATAAATCACTCCAACACAAGAACATGCCCATAAACATAGCCACTCTCCTGGTATGTTCTGACCCCACAACAGCCTGAGTATAGCAGTTTTATTATAACATTACTAGATGTACTCATGTACCTCAGAGCAGTCGTTTTCAGATATTTTGGAGATTATATCTGCTGTATATGCCAGGCAAATCTTTCATCAGGGGCCAAGCCTAATAGTCCATGGGCCAAGACCCCAAATTTCACCGATCGGTATCACTCGAGGTGGCAAATTCGAAGAGGTACATGTATGTAGATGTTATCCATGTTATCGTTGCAGATCGGTAGCTTAACGGTAGCAAAACACACTTTCTTAACCCCACCCCTGCCCGTATTCCATGGTATTCGCGATGATGATTCGCACCTGAATGTATAACTTTTGTCCGAATGAAAACGAGTATGTTAAGGGAACTATGCATACGTGGTCTCGTCATCAATCGAATTGATGTCGATACTCGATTGTGAAATGCTGCAATCCTGAAACTGGACTAACAGGCTGTGACCATACTCGACTGGCATGGTTGCTGAAAGAGAGTATCACCTGTCCAGTCGGACGCTCCTCTACGAGTGCTTCACTATGACACCTTCCACAGCCCATTCGGGCCAATACTGGCCCATCTCGACCCTAAATCGCCTATTCCTATACTCTTTTTTCTACTGCACATGCGCGGAATGACGTCAGTTCCACGCCACACCCATCTAGTCGGACGCTTCCCGACGAGTGCTTCAAACTGATACCTCACACGGCCCAATCGGACCATTATGGGTCCGCCTAGACTCCAAAACGTCCACCTCGATCTGCCTGCCTACTGTGCATGCGTCATCAGCACTTTTCAACAAAATTCAACGCATGGCCTCGAGACCCCTCCCGCCGTGTTCTACAGCTCGAGATGAAGAAAACAAGGGGCCACACCCCATACCGCAATGTCCATGAGTGGGTACCCCATTGGGACTAACATTGCCCAGTGCGCCGGAATGGACCTAACATGGCCACCCCAGACCTTCCTGGACATTTCAGCGAAATTCAACCCCTGGCCTCGAGAACCCTCTCATCGTGTTCTACATCGCGAGACAAAGAAAACAAGGTGCCATACCCCATAGTAAAATCCACAAGAAAAAAAATGACTACCCCAATACTCCTACCTAATACTCCTTTGGACAGCCGCCAACAGAGTTATTGTCCAGTCAGAGTTATCGTCCTTGCGTCGATCTTAATTTTCGTATCAGCCGGGTATCGGGGAATTTGCCCCTTGGACGCCATTTTTCATGATCTTACACAAACGGACCTGAACGGATGTTTTTTAACCTTTTACGAGCGATTGTACCATGCTTTATTATATAATACTAACGTGTGGGTGTATGTATCTAATGCATTCATACCGCGGAAGACAATATGCTGAGATTTGCTGGTTCCCGATGACGTCATCGCTCAACATCGGGACACGGAGATTCTCCGTGGATAAACCCTGTTTTATTTGTAGATCAGTTCTATTGATAGATCACCCGAAATGAGGTATAAGTCTAACTCCAAAACCGATTCACGGAGAATGACGTGCGATAAATATCGCACACGCTCGTTGGCCCTCGTTGACCTCGTATCAATAGCCAGGTTTCGTGATATGCTCCAAGTAAAAGGGGTATTTGTCAAAAATTTGCATATGACCTCTGTGACGTCACACAAGCAGAACGTAGACAAAAGCGATTCACGGAGAATCACGTGCAATAAATATCGCACACCGTCGTTGAACAATTTCGTAATCTGCTCCAAGTAGAAGTAAGCGTAAACAGAACCCGGTGCTGTGGTGTCACTTTCGGTTCCGGTCACATGACCGGAAGTGACCTTTGACCACTGCGCACCATTATTATTCGGTATTGAGTGCATGTGCAGGGATCAGAGGTCACTTCCGGTCACGTGACCGGAAACGGAAGTGACATCACAGAGTTACCTCCCCCTAGTTCCGGGTTCTGCCGCCATGGGGCGCTGCAACAAAGGGGCTCAATTTACGCTTACTATACTACTGGGTTAAATCCTGACCTCAAAGGCCCAAAGTAATTCAAACACATCCCTATGCAATACAATATACTGGAACGGACTACAGTAGTGGGAAAACCATACGCCCACTTCTATGTGTCGCATATCAAAGTTATCTTATTTTAAGTCCCCCAAAAACGTATCTTTTCGGGGATTATCGGGGATAACAAATCTTCATGCACAAAGTCGATTTCTCAGTGCACAATGACATCAGATACATAGGACAGACAATCAATAACCCACTGAAGCAAAACCTTTCGAAATTCAAATGGATTCGAGGTCAGTGAAGTTTCGTGTCTATTTATGAATTCTTTTGGACAGAGTCGGTGGGCTTATATATCAAGGCTAATTCGAAGTGTGAACGGCGAACGGCTTGTGTATGAAGATGACCAAGCTGTGTATGCGATCAAAGGTACCATAGTGCATCTTCATAAGTCCAGGTAAGTCCTCATAGAGGGTTTACCGGGACATTTTTGGTGATTCGAATGAGCTCTTGAGGCGATGCCGCTATTATACAAGCTCGTATACATTCCATTCCCCGCGCTTGTTCTGAATTAGCATGGCTGTATCCCAAGCCTGAAGTTTTTGGTTCCGGTGTCGATTTCAGTCTGACATCAAAGCAGTTTGGCCCGCGCTGAAATTCAAACCTGTCACATCATACCTCGCAGCGCATTGGCGTAATCATCTAGCTTAGTGTGTTCACTGATTGGTTTGATTTAGAGGAAACCCCTTGATCTATTTATATCCAGAACTGGTATGGGTGACCAACCAAGCCAGTGTATCGATCCTAACAGATCGATCGATACACTGGCTCGCGAGGATGACCGTAGTGAGGCTCCACACGAGTTAGTCTCGTGCTGCCAGAAACCATCTTCATAAGCTCGCAGCGGATTGGCCTAATCAACCACCAGCTTAGCGCATTCACTGATTGAATTGATTCAGGGGAAACCCCTTCATCTATTTATATCCAGAACTCGTATGGGTAACTAACCAAGCCAGTGTATCGATCCCAATAGATCGATCGATACACTGGCTCGCGAAGATGGCCAGAAACATGCTTGCGAAACATTCTGATTAAATTCTGACGTTGATGTATTGAGTAAACATTACTCGTTGCAGTTACCATAAATTATTTTCTAAATTTTATTATTCCAGTGGGTTGCAAAAGGCCTATCTGTCACAAAAAAAGTAAGAGTGTATGGGGAGTGTTTACGAACTAGAGACCCCAATAACTAACATATTATACAGAGACCAAGTATGATTGAACATTTCGGATGAATAATACGTCCTGCATGATTATAATCAAGACTAGACTTTCGGTGAAATTTGATTGGCCATTACACCAGACTGGCGAGAAAATGTTACTATAATATTCAACACTAAAAAATATCCAAACAACCTTTTAAAATTTTAATCAGGAAAAAATCTGCGCCAGTTTGCTTGATCACTAACTGTGACTGTGTCGGGCGGAATGGCCAAAATTATGTCAGCCTATCGATTTACTACATATTATGTTAGACTGTTTTTAAGTGGTTTGTAACTTTAACAGGGCAGTGTAAGGGCGGCAACTCATTCCCTGCATCTACTCTAGAAATATACCAACATCGTTAATCCTATCAGTCCATACATAAATTGAATGGGGCACTTAATTCAAGTTAATCCCTGGACACGTCAAACTGGGCGCTTCACTATATCTTTAATCCGGAATATATTTTTAGGTGATGATAACTGGTATATTTTCGACCTGAAGTTGACAAAATTATCATAAATGTAAGCTTATTATTTATATTCTTGGAACAGTAGGAATATTGGATCCATATTATCATATTTACACCAGTTATCAATAGTTGAAAACCCAGCTCCATGTTATAAACATATAGGAAAGAGATCATTAGGACAAACCGGAACTCACGCCGTGACCCACGTACTTTGCACCTATCGCGACCACCGGGGCAGGACAACATTGTCCAAGGATCAATATGGAAGGGAGGACTGATCTACTTTCCTGTTCCAACCAATTCTGAATTATCGTATCAGTATAATATCATCTCGCATGTTTTGAGTTGATAGTAGTAGTGTCTCCGCATTTAAAGTCATATTTTGCCGGGGGAGGTAACTCTTGCATCCGACAGGGGGTGTTGTAGTTATGGATTGCATCAGCATTGGCTGTGTGCCAAGTTTTGACCACTATAGGTCCGGTAACCTTTGACCTTGTATTCCTCCGCGGTGATGCGGTCATGTCTGGCGGTGATGCGGTCGCGGAAAAAAGCTTCCCCAGAATTCAAATACGCTGCATGGTCCGATTGGGTCGTATGAGGTATCAATGTGAAGCAGTCGTGAAGGGGCATCTGATGGGCTGGATGCGGGATTGAAATAGCGTCATTCTGCGCATGCGCGGTGGACCAAGGGTATGGAAATAGACGTTTTGGGATCTAGGGGAGCCACTAATGGCCCAATTGGGTCATATGAGGTATCAATGTGAAGCGTATGTGAGGGGGCATCCGATGGGTGGGTGTGGGGTTGGAATATCGGCATTCTGCGCATGCGCAGTAGACCAAGGGTATGGAAAATTACGTTTTGGGATCTAGGGGAGCCACTATTGGTCCGATTGGGTCGAGTGAGGTATCAATGTGAAACCTATGTGAGGGGGCATCCGATGGGCTGGGTGTGGGGTTGAAATATCGGCATTCTGCGCATGCGCAGTAGACCAAGGGTATGGAAATAGACGTTTTCGGGTCTTTGTGGGCCCCTAATGGGCCGATGGAGTCGAGTGAGGTATCACTTTGAAGCCTATGGGAGAGGGCATCCACCTGGGCTAGTATCTCGGCCGTTGTCAACATTCTGCGCATGCACAAACAGGGAATTGTGGGAAATGGGTATGGAAATAGACGTTTTGGGGTCTGGATGGGCCACTGGTGGTCCTATGGAGTCGTATGAGGTATCAATGTCAAGCCTATGTGAGGGGGCATCCGACGGGGTGGGTGTGACGTGGAACTGACGTCATTCTGCGCATGCGCAGTAGACCAAGTGTATGGAAATATACGTTTTGAGGTCGAGGTGGGCCATTATTGGTCCTATGGAGTCGTATGAGGTATCAATGTGAAGCATTCGTGAAGGAGCATCTGACTGGGTGGATGTGGGATAGGAATATCGTCATTCTGCGCATGCGCGGTGGACAAAGGGTATGGAAATAGACGTTTTGGGGTCTGGGTGGGCCACTAGTGGTCCTATGGAATCGAGTGAGGTATCAATGTGAAGCCTATGTGAGGGGGCATCTGCCTGGACTAGTGTGTCGTCCGTGTTCAACATTCTGCGCATGCGCAGACAGGGAATTGTGGGAAAAGTGCATTGGAATGAACGTTTTAGGATCTAGGGGAGCCCCTAATGGTCCGATGGAGCCGTATGAGGTATCAATGTGAAGCCTATGTGAGGGGGCATCCGCCTGGACTAGTGTCTCGGCCGTTGTCTACATTCTGCGCATGCGCAAACAGGGAACTGTGAGCAACGCTTCAACGCCCTGGTGAATTAGCCCAAAAGCTCTGATTTTCATGGAATTGTCACTAATTCATTGGAAATGCAGTGACGCCCGTCAACGTCCGCCTTAACGCCCTAGCATAACCCCTTGACACCATGATATAGACAGATGAGAGAACAACAACAACAAGGATGAGAGAACAACAACAACAACAAGTTGTTTTTTGCATATAGTTTATTTTCCCCTCCATCATAACATACCCACGCTGGGGGAGCCGCGTTGGGTATGTTTACAATTCAAGAATACTCTTGTCCAATCAGAGACCGCCATTTGGTCCTGCCATATTCGTTCTTGCCCGTTAGATGTATTCTCGGCTGCACTTGTCCAATCAGAAGCCGTCCTTAAGAAAGTCCCATCTTCGGCCCTGTTCGCTCTCATCCGTTTGTTCTAATCGTCGTCGGCCAGGCCTGGATATTCGTCCGGCAGCATATCCTGAAACAGTTGTTTGCGCATTCTAATCGCATTTTCCAGGGCCTCGGTGGGTGGTAACCCCATAGCCTCTTCCAAGTGAAGCTTGGTCTTCATGATGGACCTGTGCGTGGGGTCGCCTTTCATTTCAAGCGGTAGTAAGGTATACGTTTCATAGATCGCCATGGCTGTTTTCCTGATGCGGGGCCGCATTTCGGTGTACGCCTGTTGTAATTTATCCTGTCCCGCGTCCTCGATCGCTTCAGCGTGAGTATTGATAGCTGCTGTCACAATACGATCCCAGAAGGTAGGTTCTGCCTCACTTTCCTGGGATGTAGGCTGACTATCTGAGGTCAAGCTCTCCATATCAGTAGATAGACTGTCAGCAATCTTGGATTCGGTATCAGTCGATACACTCTCATCGATCTCTGTATCAGCATCCGATTCAACGGACTCCTCGGCGTCTTCAATCCCATGTATATTTTTCTGGTGTCGCATCATATCGTAATGTCTGGTGAACGTGCGTTCACACTCAGAACAAGTATAAGCCATATTGACGGTTGAATGTCGACTGTGCGTGTTTTGGGAAAACACTCGCTTTCATAGACAGTAACACCCACCAACGCCCACTGTTACGCCTTAACGCCCTACATGTACGCCTTAACGCTCGTCTCAACGCTTTAACATACTTTCTTAACGCTTTAACGTCGTTTAATGATGCGTTCAAACAAATGTTGCTTTTGTGCTATTGCTCTGACATACGCCGCTTTCCAGTTCATGCCCGAGGTTTTCAACATCGACGCTGTTCTTTCGATTTCCATATGGACTGGGTCCTTGTCCAACAATTTCATATGGGTCACGAGATCGACATACTGCTGACGTAAAGCCCGTCGTAGTCTGGGTGCCAATCTGTTATGGGCTAAAATTGCGGCTTCTTTTTTCGAATATCCTTTGTGTTGAAACTTGTTTTCTGTGGCCCTCAACCTCTCGCCCATCTCGACGTCCATACTTTTTTTGAACAAATCCTTCCATAGCCTCGAGTTCACATTATGTTCATTCCCTTGTACGGGTCCGGGTACGGGTTGGGCCTTCACGGTTGGGTGATATTCCGGGACTGCTGGTATGAAGCGGACCCGCTGTATGGGGGTGGGTTGCTGCTGCTGCTCTGCCAGGAGTGGGCTCGGCGGATGGTGTAGGGGTATATGACGTTGCGGTGATTCCTCGCCGGGTAACAGATGGGTCGTCAGCCGGCAATCTTCGGGGGTATGGGCTTTTAAATCTACGACTTGCCGCCCCTTGAAACGCCTGCATGAAATGGTCGATGTTCTGAGGATAAATTCGACTACCAAACACACGGATTTGTGCTCTGTCAATGGGATTGGAGAACAACACAAAGGATTGGCAGTTCAAGGCAATATCTCTGGACGCCTTCCCTTGAGGAAAGAGATTCTGGGTCAAATAGATGACGGACAGATTCCGATGATGGGATCCTTTAGTAAACAAGTCGGCGACGTGTGAATTGTCCTTGGCCGCACTCATCAGATCATCTAGCACTACCACGTTGGTCTGCTCGGGGTCAAAGTAATACGGTTCGTTTATGTCGTGGGGAATCCCTGGGACGAAGCTCACATTCTGTAACCTTGTAGTTTCGTAGGCCGGCTGCCATTGGCTATAACACCAAACAACACGTGTCGGAGCTGGGGTTGCCACACCTGCCTCTAAGAACTTCATCACCCAGGACGTCTTTCCACATGCCGTAGGGCCGCTCACCGTCATCGTATAGGGATGCTCTACTGCTCTTGTTGGACCTATAGCGGGACTCGGCTGTGTCTCTTGGTTGTGTTTGCGTTGAATGTGCCTGAGCATACTATCGCGACGAGAGAAGGTTCTCTGACAGAACGTACGCGTACACGACATGTTCATCAGTCGACCAATACATATGGACTGATGATGGACACATGTTCATTCCTATATTTACAGACTCTACCACCACCACACACACCACCACCAACTCCACCAACACCACCGCCACACACCACCAACACCACCGCCACACGCCACCACCAACGCCACCACCGGACGTTGAGGGGCGCCAACGCCCGGTGGTGGTGGTAGCCCCCGTGTGGCGGAGCTCTTGGATCGGAGCTCTCGGAGCTCAAAGCTTGTGGAGCTCAGAGCTCGAAAATGACGTCATCGCAGGCATGCGCGTGTACCTGTGCTGCACCCTGTACCCTATAGCCCGTAGGGAATAGGGTACACCAGGGTGCGGGTGCAGCACAGGTACACGCGCATGCCTGCGATGACGTCATTTCCGAGCTCTGAGCTCCACAAGCTTTGAGCTCCGAGAGCTCCGATCCAAGAGCTCTGCCACACGGGGGCTACCACCACCACCACCGGGCGTTGACGCCCGTCGACGCCCGGTGGTGGCGTTGGTGATGGTGTTGGTGGCGTGTGGCGGTGGTGTTGGTGGAGTTGGTGGTGGTGTGTGTGGTGGTGGTAGAGTCTGTAAATATAGGAATGAACATGTGTCCATCATCAGTCCATATGTATTGGTCGACTGATGAACATGTCGTGTACGTGTACGTTCTGTCAGAGAACCTTATCTCGTCGCGATAGTATGCTCAGGCACATTCAACGCAAACACAACCAAGAGACACAGCCGAGTCCCGCTATAGGTCCAACAAGAGCAGTAGAGCATCCCTATACGATGACGGTGAGCGGCCCTACGGCATGTGGAAAGACGTCCTGGGTGATGAAGTTCTTAGAGGGAGGTGTGGCAACCCCAGCTCCGACACGTGTTGTTTGGTGTTATAGCCAATGGCAGCCCGCCTACGAAACTACAAGGTTACAGAATGTGAGCTTCGTCCCAGGGATTCCCCACGACATAAACGAACCGTATTACTTTGACCCCGAGCAGACCAACGTGGTAGTGCTAGATGATCTGATGAGTGCGGCCAAGGACAATTCACACGTCGCCGACTTGTTTACTAAAGGATCCCATCATCGGAATCTGTCCGTCATCTATTTGACCCAGAATCTCTTTCCTCAAGGGAAGGCGTCCAGAGATATTGCCTTGAACTGCCAATACTTTGTGTTGTTCTCCAATCCCATTGACAGAGCACAAATCCGTGTGTTTGGTAGTCGAATTTATCCTCAGAACATCGACCATTTCATGCAGGCGTTTCAAGGGGCGACAAGTTGTCCGTACGGCTATCTGTTCGTAGATTTAAAAGCCCATACCCCCGTAGATTGTCGGCTGACGACCCATCTGTTACCCGGCGAGGAATCACCGCAACATCATATACCCCTACACCATCCGCCGAGTCCACTCCTGGCAGAGCAGCAGCAGCAACCCACCCCCATACAGCGGGTCCGCTTCATACCAGCAGTCCCGGAATATCACCCAACCGTGAAGGCCCAACCCGTACCCGGACCCGTACAAAGGAATGAACATAATGTGAACTCGAGGCTATGGAAGGATTTGTTCAAAAAAAGTATGGACGTCGAGATGGGCGAGAGGTTGAGGGCCACAGAAAACAAGTTTCAACACAAAGGATATTCGAAAAAAGAAGCCGCAATTTTAGCCCATAACAGATTGGCACCCAGACTACGACGGGCTTTACGTCAGCAGTATGTCGACCTCGTGACCCATATGAAATTGTTGGACAAGGACCCAGTCCATATGGAAATCGAAAGAACATCGTCGATGTTGAAAACCTCGGGCATGAACTGGAAAGCGGCGTATGTCAGAGCAATAGCACAAAAGCAACATTTGTTTGAACGCATCATTAAACGACGTTAAAGCGTTAAGAAGGTATGTTAAAGCGTTGAGACGACCGTTAAGGCGTACATATAGGGCGTTAAGGCGTAACAGTGGGCGTTGGTAGGTGTTACTGTCTATGAAAGCGAGTGTTTTCCCAAAACACGCACAGTCGACGTTCAACCGTCAATATGGCTTATACTTGTTCTGAGTGTGAACGCACGTTCACCAGACATTACGATATGATGCGACACCAGAAAAATATACATGGGATTGAAGACGCCGAGGAGTCCGTTGAATCGGATGCTGATACAGAGATCGATGAGAGTGTATCGACTGATACCGAATCCAAGATTGCTGACAGTCTATCTACTGATATGGAGAGCTTGACCTCAGATAGTCAGCCTACATCCCAGGAAAGTGAGGCAGAACCTACCTTCTGGGATCGTATTGTGACAGCAGCTATCAATACTCACGCTGAAGCGATCGAGGACGCGGGACAGGATAACTTACGACAGGCGTACACCGAAATGCGGCCCCGCATCAGGAAAACAGCCATGGCGATCTATGAAACGTATACCTTACTACCGCTTGAAATGAAAGGCGACCCCACGCACAGGTCCATCATGAAGACCAAGCTTCACTTGGAAGAGGCTATGGGGTTACCACCCACCGAGGCCCTGTAAAATGCGATTAGAATGCGCAAACAACTGTTTCGGGATATGCTGCCCGACGAATATCCAGGCCTGACCGACGACGATTAGAACAAACGGATGAGAGCGAACAGGGCCGAAGATGGGACTTTCTTAAGGACGGCTTCTGATTGGACAAGTGCAGCCGAGAATACATCTAACGGGCAAGAACGAATATGGCAGGACCAAATGGCGGTCTCTGATTGGACAAGAGTCCAATTGTTCTTGAATTGTAAACACACCCAACGCGGCTCCCCCAGCGTGGGTATGTTATGATGGAGGGGAAAATAAGCTATATAAAAAAAAAAAACTTGTTGTTGTTGTTGTTGTTCTCTCATCCTTGTTGTTGTTGTTCTCTCATCTGTCTATATCATGGCGTCAAGGGGTTATGCTAGGGTGTTAAGGCGGACGTTGACGGGCGTCACTGCATTTCCAATGAATTAGTGACAATTCCATGAAAATCAGAGCTTTTGGGCTAATTCACCAGGGCGTTGAAGCGTTGAGCTTGGCGTAGGCCGCGTTGCTCACAATTCCCTGTTTGCGCATGCGCAGAATGTAGACAACGGCCGAGACACTAGTCCAGGCGGATGCCCCCTCACATAGGCGTCACATTGATACCTCATACGGCTCCATCGGACCACTAGGGGCTCCCCTAGATCCTAAAACGTTCATTCCAATGCACTTTTCCCACAATTCCCTGTCTGCGCATGCGCAGAATGTTGAACACGGACGACACACTAGTCCAGGCAGATGCCCCCTCACATAGGCTTCACATTGATACCTCACTCTCCATAGGACCACTAGTGGCCCACCCAGACCCCAAAACGTCTATTTTCATACCCTTTGTCCACCGCGCATGCGCAGAATGACGATATTCCTATCCCACATCCACCCAGTCAGATGCTCCTTCACGAATGCTTCACATTGATACCTCATACGACTCCATAGGACCAATAATGGCCCACCTCGACCTCAAAACGTATATTTCCATACACTTGGTCTACTGCGCATGCGCAGAATGACGTCAGTTCCACGTCACACCCACCCCGTCGGATGCCCCCTCACATAGGCTTGACATTGATACCTCATACGACTCCATAGGACCACCAGTGGCCCATCCAGACCCCAAAACGTCTATTTCCATACCCTTTTCCCACAATTCCCTGTTTGCGCATGCGCAGAATGTTGACAACGGCCGAGATACTAGTCCAGGTGGGTGCCCTCTCCCATAGGCTTCACAGTGATACCTCACTCGACTCCATCGGCCCATTAGGGGCCCACAAAGATCCGAAAACGTCTATTTCCATAACCTTGGTCTACTGAGCATGCGAAGAATGCCGATATTTCAACCCCACACCCAGCCCATCGGATGACCCCTCACATAGGTTTCACATTGATACCTCACTCGACCCAATCGGACCAATAGTGGCTCCCCTAGATCCCAAAACGTAATTTTCCATACCCTTGGTCCATCGCGCATGCGCAGAATGACGCTATTTCAACCCCGCACCCAGCCCATCAGATGCCCCTTCACGACTGCTTCACATTGATACCTCATACGATCCAATCGGACCATGCAGCGTATTTGAATTCTGGGGACTACTTTTTCTCCGCGGAAGCTTTTTTCCGCGACCGCATCACCGCCAGACATGACCGCATCACCGCGGAGGAATACAAGGTCAAAGGTTGCCGGACCTATAGTGGTCAAAACTTGGCACACAGCCAATGCTGATGCAATCCATAACTACAACGCCCCCTGTCGGATGCAAGAGTTACCTCCCCCGGCAAAATATGACTTTAAATGCGGAGACACTACTACTGTTGATATTGTTCATTCACGTTGATCTCGTATTTCCAATACTATACGCTAAATCCATGTCAGGGAACACGGCGAATGCACAATATTAAAACTCGACATAAAGTAGCATAAATTAAAGTATCGTTCATATCATTTGACTGCGTTCATAGTCGATTATTAATTCGAAAAGAATAAATGATGCATACACAGGAAGCTCGGCACAGTTTCTCTCCATATAAAATATAATCCACTATTTTATATGTCCGGTGTATTTGTATAGGTAATAAAAGGCAATATACAGCATATATCTGTATATTATCTACTAGTATACAAAAAAGCGGCCCCGACTCTTAAGAAATGTCCCCATTGCTTATATACGTTTCCGGTGACGCTCACAGGCTTTATGTTGTACTATGTATTTAGGACGTCGAGCATTCATTGCTCAACTCTCGGTCAAATATCAAAACTCACGAGAAGTCAAACAAATAGGAGCTAGCGTCTTTTCATCCGATGCTCGGGCCAAAGCGATTCCATGTAAGAAGAATACTAAATTGGGCACCAATTCATTCTTTCGCTTTTGTAGCGGCTCCTATTCAACGGGCAGAGGTTTTGCAAGGCGCTCACGCGTATATAAGCGCGGGGCCACGCCATTGTAGAAATGGTGAATTAGGGGGAACAAGGGATTATTTCAACGAGAAAAGATATTCCATAGATTTACGATAGAAAAGATTCTGCGGTTCATCGGATGAAAAGACGGCGGAAAGAAAGAGACGTCCCGGAATAGGTAGGAATGTTGGAATAAAGTATCCGGTACCTATACTCTACATACGCGTTAACATACACTGCCGTGCGGGGATTATAGCACACGGATAGAGGGAATGAAGGGGGAAAATAGTGAAGTCAAGAAATAAACAATGTATCTATATTGGGAAATCACATCACATAGCTTTATTTTCAACCGTTCTCTGTTATAACGGAAAACATCCGTAAAAATATATTGTAATATGTATCTGACATTAACGGTTGGCTTATGTACAATATTTACAAGTTTATATTTACAGTCATATTCCGTAAAATATGCAATCAATATGACCAATGGGAAACAAATATTTTCAATATTTTGAGCCGTCTATAAGTTAAATGTTATATATTTGCATAGCACAATGTACACCAATGATGTCAACAAATCTGGATTTGCTAGTCCTTATTCACGGCGGGACGATAAATCGAGAATGGAATGTAATCGAATCAGTCTGTAATGCCAGAATAAATATATAAGTCGTGAACAGTTTTCATAAAACTCTTATTCACAAAAATATAATATTTTATAAAAATATATTATGTACACTTCTTAGAGTATATGTATATACAGTAGCTATATGCACAAGATGTTCTTCGTTGCATCATTTCGACCATGGTTGATGTTAAACTAATGTTTTATCGTCACTGATGTTTTATCGTCACTGATGTTTTATCGTCACATTCATCAGTTCATCGTTCAGTTCATCCTTGAATAGGGTCTTTCTCCTCACGCGCGCCTTCCGCGGCATCTCTGCTGATTTCCTTGTATTCAGGGGCGATCATAGCCGAAGTACGGCCATGGAAATGCAGCCTTCCGCGGACACGCTGTGAGAGTTTTCAGTTGCGTCCGCACGCACTGGAGCTTGGCCCGGTACCGTACTCGACAGGCGGAGCGACCTGCACATCGCCTTGTTCGGGTAGGAGCTTCCCAGCCACTTGTTATTCAGCACTTTTGACATCCGTAGATTTATTCTGGAAGTAAATAAAATAGAATCAAGTATAAATAAATTGTATAAACAACAATATAAACAAATATAAATGAATAAAAACATGTTTGGCAAACAGTAGGAATATCTAAATAATTTATCTCCTGTTATCATTTTGGCTGCATGTATCCACGGCCTTGCCATTTCTTAACTCGTTATCCGGCATAAGATTTTTTTCTCTCAAATAAAATCAATTTACAGAACTACTACTAATATATCACGCGAAAAGATGACCATGCAGTACAAATTAGGGCTTGTTGATATTAATACCGGTATATAAATATAAATGAAAACTACACAAAAAGAGTAAGGCAAAAAAAAACAAGGTATCGTATTGTACCTAGGCGAAATGATTGTCGGCAGATCGGTGTACAAAGACAGCTTTTATAGAAGATCGCGTGACAAGAAGCAGATTCGAACTGTATCTTCTATTATATATTCATTTTCAGTAAAAGCATATTGGTTGTCAACAAGTTAACAATAAAAAATACTCTTTGATTGTCCCCTAATGCCAAGCAAATTTCAAAAGAATCAAAGAAGACCAAACAAAAATGGCTAATTGAGCGGTACTGTTTTCTCCCTAAAACAAGCCACAAATACGAGAGAGGAGACACGCGAGTTTACAGAAGAATCTGCACGATATGTATATAGAGATATATCAAAGAAACTCCATCTAAAAATACAGACCAGTGTTGTAAAAACTGATAATAGGAAATATAGATATGAGATATTTAGTCGAATATAGCATTGTTCAAAGATGCTAACCTGGAGTATCGTGACCCATCCTCTGGGAAGTGGCGACCATTGTTCACTGAAACCAGTTGGCGAAATCGAGGAGTTCCTCTTCTTCAGCGCTGAGATGTTCGTACGAAGATTCCGAGGCGTAGCTAGGAGTTGGGGAGAGGACCTCTGAGCTGCCCGAGGGTGAATGTCCCGAGTTAAAGGCTGCATTAACAGCATCGTGCTCGTCCAAGACCTGGCTCAGGTATTTTATGTAGTCCACTGCGGATTTGAGAGTGTCCACTTTACTCATCTTCTTGTTTTTGCTCCCGTTAGGCACATGCTCTCTTAACGTGGCGAAACCATTATTCACTTGTTTAACACGGTTTCTTTCTCGTTCGTTTCTCCTGGCTACTGCCTGTGGTTGGGCTTTTGGTAAATTGTAACCATATTTGCTGAAATCGATTCTTCTCTTGCATCGTAAAACCTCCGGTTCGTCGTCGGAATCAGACAAGGATCGCTTTAGTCCCCTGCACGATTGCACTTGTTGTGCCACTGTCACTGGTTTCAGCAAGATACAGGAATTGGAGATTTTAGCGGACGTTGAAATTGGAATTCCATGAACTGCTCCCATAGGCACAAAGCTGATTGATGTCGACATCTTGGTGAGTAAATATGTAACAAACGAGAGTTCAAACTGGAAAACAACACGAGTTACGAGTGCTGCACTCTGACGTACGGCGTGTGTCAGTCGTGTGCTTGCGTGTGTAAAAGTAGTCTACTGGTTTGGCACAGTTCCACTTCGCACGATCCAGCTACTGCAGCTTTGCTGTCAACATGAGCGACTTGTCATAAGAAGTACGGAGTGTGTGCCGAATTTATAACATAAGCCCCGCCCTCACAGCAGCCCTTCAAACTGACGGCTGTCAATCAAGCGGATCATTCGCGCGACTCGCGCGTGCCTTGGCTCACTAAACAAACAGTCAGGTGTGCCTCTGGGGGTCTAGTTCTATAATTGTCAGCGAATCCCCTTTCGAAGGAAACGCAGAGATAAAAAAGTGTTATATACAGCTTTTGAAAAAATAGATTAATAGTGGGACCTATACGCTGGTTCAAATTTACTAGGGCGTTGTATGATTTTATTTCAACTATGACAAAGGGGATTGGGGACGATAAACTTCTTGAAACCTGGACGCCCCTGTCGTACACACGCGCCCACATGTTTTACTATATACTTACACTGTGGGACACACACTATATATATACGAAACTGTGGAAGACAGCATTAAAACGTTTGAATACATGATGCTTGATATTTGTTTTAATAAATTACATGCTGCTCTAATTAATTGTTTTCTATATAGATATTAGTTTGTGTTCCCTTCGTTAACCTGTTTTCATGGATACTTTACATTACCTCTGGCAAATGTGATAAGATGACGAAGTTTACCATACGACTGTCTATGAGCTCGTTTATTTAACCTTAACTTACCAAAACGATATGGCTTCATTAGCTATAGTTTTAATTCGAACGACGGGTATCAAATCCTGGGAAGGAATATCCGGAAGAGCTATACACCATAGCAAATTAGGTAACGTAGAGCTCCGAAGATCTTGTTATTTATTATTTGACTAAAATGCGAAAGCTTCAATCATGCTTTCAACGAGATTTTTGGCGGGCGTCGGCCAACACACATGACGGGGGCTGTCGTAGCCCGGACACCGTGGAATTATGGGTCAAAACTATTTACCTAGTATATTGAAATACTTCATCATTGAGAATATTGAAAATCAAATCAACTTGTTAATTATGTATGGCTATATATGTCTATATGTAAACTGCAAACAGCGGCTGTATAAAGTCTGTCAAGTGCGAATTTATTTTAATAT
Organism: Hanleya hanleyi; assembly: GCA_036873755.1. Classification (NCBI taxonomy): domain Eukaryota; kingdom Metazoa; phylum Mollusca; class Polyplacophora; order Lepidopleurida; family Hanleyidae; genus Hanleya; species Hanleya hanleyi. The sequence continues at coordinate 91,971 of JAVTVY010029667.1, read as the reverse complement.
CGAGGACTGATAAGGTCAGAAAAAATTGTCCCCTGCCCCCTTTAAACCACTTCTGGCCTATTTTATGAAGAATCAGCCGTTATTGGTATATAGCAAATACACCTCGAGTCTTCCGTTAAAGGATCAAGGCGAACGGGAGTCGGGAATAAAATGGACTAAAAGGGGTTGTGTGGTTAATATCATGGGTATGACAAGTCACCATGTTTGTAGACCACTCGACATGCTTCGGCTCTTCGTGCGTCGTCAAATCTACTTCTGCCCTCCTCCATTGTCTATTCTAACTTATCTGAGGTTGCATTGAGGAACCTTCAATAACTTCCGAATATTCATACAATAACAAAATTAAAAGTTAATATGTTGATAACCAAAGAGTGGAAGGAATTCAGAACATTCCGCATTCAATTCTGCTACACATTTACCAGGCTTTTGAAGATCTACATGAAATTTTCCCACTTTATATACATATTTAGATTGACGTTTAAATTTTAAACGTGTCCAGGATATAAATATAATTCTAAGAATATCATCTCGCGTTTCGGGTTTATACATTTCGCGTTTATATATCATGTTAAAATTTTAACTTCAATCTAAACGTGTTAAAAAGTGACTATATGCATATTTGCTCTCTTTTAACACCTGATTTCAAGTGTATCTTGATTGAAATAAGGCCTAAATGTGTATCAGCGTATTTTTATCCACTTTCATTTGACTATAAGCATTGAACCTATGATTGAGATTAAAAAAAACACGAAATTATGTGCAATGTATATGCAAGGAATGGAGGGAATGACCCCGCTCTGATATACCTTTACATTCCACCCCCAATAGCATATCGGATCGAGAGAGCTTTTGATTTTTTTTTTACAAATCTAAGCACGCGAGATGGCTATAGATGGAACAGAAAAGGCCTTTTGTGAAGGGGTATTTCAATGGCTGGTGTATTGAACCGCATAAAATTTATTTCATGGGGCAGAGGCGATTCTACCGTTCGGTTTTTCCGTTGATAACATGAAGTCCGATAGGGCGACAAAGCCACCCTGGACCGACATTGTCTGCCTCCCTGAACCTGGGCCATTTTCTCCTTCTTACACCCCGATAGCCCCCATGACTCTACCTAACCCAGCAACTCTTTCCCTGCGGTATATGATCATCAGAGCGAGGCCGGACGGCGGTTAAAAGCCACAAATTGTTCCTTTTGTACAAGGAATAGAAGACGTTCCTTAATTCTCCCCAGCACATCTACACGGATAACAAATTACTCTTTCTGGGATCCTCTCAACGACATAAAAAGACATATCCTTCTCTACTCGCGGTTTTCTGAAAAACCTCTAAAAATTCAGAGATGTACTAATTCTATAATCTATACTGGTATGTTGATGGGACGCTGAGCCGTGCAGCAGCACCGTCCATTACGATGCATGCAGAAATCGATAAATGCTGCCACACAGAATGTTTAATATCGGCATTTTTGAAGCATAATGAGTCCCTGATCGCCATTCAAACCACGCACGTGCTATTCAGTGAGTTATGCCGAGGTCGGATTCCAAAGCAATTCTACAGGTTTTAATTATCAATCAAAATGGAATTATTATGCTCTCACGTTTGGGATTTGTGATCGGTGATGAACAATTTTGCATTTTCTTGACCTGCAGGAAGTATAATTTAATATAGCCATAATCTTATATATAGCTATAGTCGTAATCTCATTAATATATGATACAAACTTTTGATCTTTTACCAGTTTGCTTTGTCTTATTCAATGTTTTTTTCTTGTGTGTTTATCATTTCCTATAAGCTCATTCGGTTAATTATGATAGAAAAGTGTACTGTTCATTTACTATGCGGAAACCCCTTCATCAAACCCAGTGGTGCATATATGTCAGCAATAATCCTCTTGTTTGACGCGAATCTTAAAGCAAACAATATCGAACTTTTGATTTCCAATCAGTCAGTGCCCTTTTAAAGAAAAAAAGCAGTTTTACTGGTTTTGAAGAAAGTTGTTTTTGGAATGAGATTAGAATTACTATATGCGCTCTCAGCATAATTTTATTCGCCCGGTTCATCGTGTGAAGGGATAGTATGATATAAAAGGAAGTTAAATTTAATTGTTTCTTATATAAAATGAACAAATGAACTCTAATCATGTAATCCGATCTATTTGGCAAATTGATTCTTATACCCTTGAAGAGCGCTGAGGTTAGCGAAATAAGTATATTCATGCACATATGACATAACCGGAACTTTTTATTGTATCTTATAAAAAATAATATTATAGAACATATGGAAAGATGATACACTGATGCGGAATACATTTTGTATTGTACCATAATGAAAATATGCAAGAAGAATAATATGATGAAGAAGAAACAGATATCATGAAGAAAGGCGGATATCAATTTATATATTGTATATTTTCGTGCGTTCTTGCGATTTTATATCGGCCTAAATATATCCACGAATTTGAAAACTGAAAATAAAGGGTTCATGTATGTTTCTGTATAAGCTCCGCCTGTATAGTCACGTGGTATCTGACGTGCCTCGTACACATGATCAACACCTCCCTTAGATCTGGTTAGCGGTTCTTTCGTCCAAATGTGCAACCCAGCATGCAACGTTAAAGGTGATGGAGATGTTGTCGACTGCCATCATGTCTGTCACATGACGCGCGTGACAGTGTTGTCATCATGAACTCTGCAAACTGTTGGTTTCATCGGAGTTCAACACTTACGAAATATACGGTTATTTTACCAAACATACATATATATGCAACAACTGCAAACAAATTATCGCTCGCATAATTGACTCGAAATGTTTGGTGCGCTTTATTTGCCATATCTCTCAATAGCGTTTTGTGATATCTTACAATCGAGTAATTGTTGTGAGGGTCGTCTAATTTTAATTAATATTTATCAACATAATATTCAAATTTGAAAGCAACTGAATAAATAGGATTTGCCCATTTTTTCACTTCAATTTTAGCACTTTCATCTAGAAGAAGAAAAAAAAGAAAAACAAGAAAAAAATCTTAATGTATAGTTCTCGGATATGATTCGAAGATGTGCTAAATTTACATTGGTGGTGCGAAAACCCGACTCTTTATAATGCCTATTATAATAGCCTTTAAACGGTGGACGTGTGCCTTGAAGAAAATTGCGACAGAAGTGAGAGTTTTTGAAAAAGTAGAACGACAATTTTAATTAATTCGACCGAACCCTGCTATCAGCTCTGTAGTCAACAATGCCACTACCTTAACAGACAGACAATGGACAATAAGAGAGACCACAGGGACCAGTGAAACTTCATCTCACCTCCATGCACTACTAAGATTTCCACGCTCCTCTAGGTTTATTTCCGCAGCAATTACGTTCTGAAATTGACTAGTCGATTTCAGATATAAATCATTCAACATTCGGATTAGGGAAGCCAAGGAAATGGTGTAGATCTATGATCTTGATATGGCTGCCTCAGTGGTTTACCCACGAACATCTAGCATGTATTTGGTTTAAATGAAGACAGAAGGTCGAGCGATTTTCGTGGAACATTCTGTGCGTTGAGGTAAAATACCTCTATCACCTTCCATTTCACTCCGCCATCTGTCGTGCTGAATACACCGGTCATTTTACCGTGATATACCGTGCATGTAGTGGGACCGTCACAGGGGGGATTCAACAGATTTCAAGTGGTTCGCTTCGACACACACAATTTAGACACATTTGATTCGTGGAAAGGAGATATCTGGCTGTAGAGCTATTTTTGTCTCCCTGATACCGCTGGACAAATGTTGACGATAATTGTCACCAGGTATATGCATGCACAGATCCCGCAGTCGCCCATGGCCAGTTGATCGTCCCTCATTTATCAACTGCAGGCATCTCGATAGCACCATACTTCATCATTTCTGAAGCAGAGAAAGATGTCATTAATCTAAATAAATCACAGATTAAGACAGAAAACACTAGGAGCATATTTAGTTATCTTTGCGTTAATTTCACACTGTATTTATTTTACCGTTCACATGTGTGAAAGCTGGCTTCTGGTAGTCGTAGTTCCATGCAAGTGATTTTGAAAATAACTGTTCTTTTATTTGTAATCTACGCATATACTCGATAAATTTCTTTTTAATGAATTTCTTCAATAAAATGAGATATAAACAGTTTTCATATGTTCCACCAAAACTTAAGGAAATAAGTAATAAGTAGAAACAGTAGATTGTCTTATTTTCTAATGATAAATAAACTTGTTATTTTAAGTTTTTCACAACTTCATACTAAAAGCCAGCAGAAAGGGTCACTCTGCTCGGAAGCATGTAATTGCACTGTGACCATACAATTTTATGATAAACTTGGAGCAATCTTCATTAGGAACAAAAGGTAGATAATCAAATGCTACTCTGAGTCTTGAGGCTATGGATAAGCCACAGGCGTGGTGGGCTTTAAAGAATGTAAATTATCTATAGACAACGCATTTGTCACAATGATGGTATGATTAATTGAATATCATTCTATGCTTCCCCCTTCTCATGGAGCTATAGCTCCAGGAACCTCTGTCAACCGGCCAGAGAAATGCATTTTTAAGTAACCGTACTTAAAGAAGTCGTTCTTGGTGGTTAACCAGCCTTGCCTAATGCCGTGTCAAGACGAGACGGGAACTTATTTACAACCAGATATCCACTAGAGACTAGCTGCACCTTATACACACCCTCCCCAATAAATTCCTGAAAGATGTCTTCCAAGTTGAAATTTCATCTGTATTTGCGAATGTGAGAGAATCATCACCAACTTGTCCACTTACTAACCTATGTGTTTTAGAAACTATTTCTATGATTGATCGATCTGGTAAAAAGTGCAACTTTAAATTGATAATAGTTTCTATAATTAGACATAGGGTGTAGGATTTCATATCACACCTGGGGTGTCCTCCTTGAGTTATGTATCGATACTTACTCTCCGGTAAGTTTTGCAACACCCAATCCTTTATGTAAATTAAAGTTATCATAATTGATAATAATATACTCATAATTTAATTTAATGAAAATCCGATATCGTCATTTCAAAATCTATATTTCTTCATGGCGTATAATCGCATGGATCGGCTAACATACCGAATGTTCCGAAAAGTTGTGCTTTTCCGGTGTTGTCATAACTACTTAATATTTCTGAATAAACTCCATCAAGGATTAGCAAACCCAATCAAGGATTAGCGTGGTAAGAGGAAGATATACCCCGAGAAAGATTATCCCAATATATACGTTAAAGGTATGGATTAAACGCTGTCAAAACATCAAGAAACACTAGGTTATAATTAATTGGCGATAGTTTGGGTGGCCTGGAGTTTGGTAGATGCATGATGAGTCGATCTTTAATGCACCAAAGACAATGTGATTTAGTTTTAGGCGAAGACGGCAGACAAAAGTAAGAATAGGATGTGATGACATGGATAGACAGTATAGGTGTAGAAAAGGAGGGCGTCCGTCCGCAACACCGATTACCAGAAGAATATGTACGAGAAGCAATTAAGTGATTATCACTAATTAACATCTTGGTGGTTCACGCCTTATGAAGAAAGCTGATCTCTTAAAGAAGTTTCCTCGTGAAGTTATGTATAGGTGTTAATTTCCTAATCCTATATATTGTCCAACATTGGGACGTTTTAAGCAAAGAACTGTCGCCACGCAGTCTTAGACAATATGCATGGAAAGCAAAAAATGAGAAACATTTGACATGTCAAAATGCCCTATAATTACACAGTGATAACCCCATGATTCCAAGTTTGTTATTCTACTGAATATTGCGGGTCATTTCATGGATAACTGGACCAAATTTGCAATGGAACAAGGACAATTCGGATTATGGGAGGAGTCTGACAGAGATTTCTTATCATATATATTCATCTGCGTTCAGACAAAATCGCCGCATACAGATTAGGAACAATTTGATTTAATTTCAGAGGCGGAGATATTATTTTCAATGCATCAGTAACTATAACAATGAAAATATATTGTTATAATTTTGTCTTCATATGGAAAGAAACAATTTAACAGCAGTATTCCATCTTTGGCATTTCATGTCAAATTCGATATGAATTGTACTCTACAACTGATTATGCAAGATCGTCTTCCATATCACGAAAACAAAACTATATATCAATTTCACATGAACTTCGCAATATTATTTCTTTTAAAATACATGAATTTGTGAGATATCATTTAACTTGAAAGCAACGAAGTTTGAAACTTAAAAATAATGAATGCATATAAATACAATCGAAAATAGCATGAGTATACTCAGTCATCGTCTGCCATTAATTGATGAGTAATTAACGAGTTATTCTGATATGGTCGACAACTTATAGTGCTTTCCTTACACTGACTGGATGGCTGAATCATGCATGGACTTTATAACGCCAACATATAACACATAGGTGAGAATTTGGTCCTGTTTCAAGGGTATAGGGTTCATTTTTTAATTGTTGACACCTTCAACAAGAAATACAAATTGTAAAATCTGGAACTGTGGTCAAGTCATTCTTCTTCTTTTCGTGTAAGGTATTGTGCCTCAAATCGTCCCAGTTTGGTTAAAAAGGCGCCAGTTCTGTCTTTTGATTTCCTTGAAGAGGACCCACTTGAAACTGGCGGTCACAACAGCAGTATTCTCACAACCCGCGCGTTTTATAACCACGTTCTGTGTTGCTTGGATACAGGTCTCTAATCTATGCCTCAGCTTCTTGTCGTGCAGAGTTTGTTTTGCTCTATGGTATAAGCTCCTCTATATGATTTCATAGCTATTTTTGTCACGAAAACCGTCTTTATTAAATCACACATACACCTATTCTTATTGAAAAAAAATTAAATAAATAAAAAAATCAATAAAAAAATCGATAAATCTAATTCGTACCTGCACTGCGTCAACTGAATACATTTAACGATCTGTTTATGTTGATGACAAACGACTAAGAATGGAGGCCCGGTTGAATAGCGATGCTTTTCGTTTCCCCAGGACAAAGGATGGGGAATCATAAAACGTTAGGGGTTTCTTCCCAAATCCATCCCGTTCAGGTCAAACGGTCACCGCGGATGAGGGTACTTGGATGAAAGCATGTATGGAAAAGGGTTTTAGTCTCATTTTAGCCCAAAATTATTATTCTGGCCATGTAATTGTGCGTCTTTAGGACCAATCCGTCTTACCGAACAATGCCCATGGTTCGGGGCATAAAGCACCCGCTGAAGTGGGGGTAACGCCTCCCTGAATGGGCGCCGGATGACTAAACAGGTCCCAAACACTGATGCCCTAAATAACTCACGTCTTCTTCATCTATTAATTCCGTTAATCTGTTTCTTTTTTTAGCGTAATCAGTCAAAGTATGGTGAAATAACCGTAATGGTATGTTCCAGTACTAAAGTCTGTCCATTTTAATTAGTCGTCTACTTTGGAGCTTGTGAAAAATCAGTAGTGAACTCCGCATAAATTTTCTTTTTTTGCAAGCTGTAGAACAAACTGAACTCTACAAAATGACTATCATTACTCCTTGATATCGATAATATATCACGCTTGAAATAACTTTATAATTCTCCCCATACAAAACTCCAGTACATTTGTTTCATGTAGCGGGCCTCAATTACATAGAGAGGCGTCATAATGTATTCATACTCACTGGCACAAAGGTCATGGATTCCGTATTAAGTAATAACAGGCGGTCCGTTGAAGTGTCGCTTATATACCATGCCCAGTGAAATTGCTGAATGATAAAACGTACACACCTCTATGACCGTACACGGCAGTGTTAACCTTCGTGCTAGTAAACATGAATACATTATGACGTCTCTCTATGTAATTGAGGCCCGGTACATGAAACAACTGTACTGCAGTTTTATATGGAGAGAATCACAAAGTTATTTCAAGCGTGATATATTATCGATATCAAGGAGGAATGGTATAGTCATTTTGTAGAGTCCAGTTTGTTCTACATGCTGCAAAAAAGAAAATTTATGCAAAGACCTCTACTGATTTTTGACAAGCTCCAAAGTAGACGGCTAATTAAAATGGACAGACTATAGTTACTCGTGGGAGTTCCCTGGAGGGTAATATATTACGTCACATCTAAAATTAAATTCTATAATTTACAGATGTCGGAATTCGGACCCACATATTGGTTTCTACAGGTTTCAACTGCAACACATAGAACATTCCTCCCTCCTCGATATGATATATGCTTCACTATAAGGGATTACCTTTGAGGTTCTCACATCCAGTGTATCACCTCATTCATTATATAGACCCTACATGCAGTTTAATCTTCATCTTGAGTTTCATTTCAGAATGAACTATATGGGATTTTACGCAAACTCAGCAATAGACCAACTGTGTGAAAATAATAGAAGTGGAACTATATCCAGATATTAACTGAATAAAATGATCTATATACTCTAAATTGACAACTGTCTGCTTCGTTTGAAAGGAGCCGTAGGCACTGTAGAGGGTTGACTGCGATGGTCCCTTGAGACTGTAGGGGGTGACACTGTAGGGGGGGTGCTGGGGGACGGGTAAGGTGCACGTTCCCGAAAAATGGTAACAATGTATACATACTGGGCGGAACTTCCAACTAACAGAACATTCAACTGAGAGTACACCATAACAGATACCGACAGCATTCAACAACGGATCATTACTTCTCCGTAGAACCGAGTACGGTATAATACTACGATGTTTGGAACCTGGGCTTTTTCAACATTTTGTGTTTCTAGAATCTGTGATATTGTATTCCAGGTAGAATACTGAAGACGAATGAAGACGATAGATGATAAGATTGTTCACAGATAATCTTACTGAACATTAATGTTACTGAACATTAATCTTACTGAACATTATCAACGTACATCTAACATTACCAACGCACAGCTCTCATAAACTGGCGGTCCAGTCAAAGGCAGTATACGACCATTATCACACGGTTTCAGATGTAGGTTTATCTCCATGGTCTATATTGGACACGTTTGGTATTATATAGGGTCATAATGATTGTTAACTGGAATAGGGAAAGAAAGAGGAACGAGACGTGATATTCACCAGAACCGACCAAGAATCCGAACGCGGGAACCATTCGACCTTGACTCCCATAAACTGCAGCTTTTGTCAAAAGGAGCCGACAAGAAAGAACGTCAAAGAAATGAACCACAAAAGACCACAAAGGGAAACGGTATAAGGAGAACAGGTAAACCCTGAAGAGCGGGAACATTGAGAAACACTTTTCATTGGATCAATGGTCTTCAAGACCATTGGCGTTAGAGAGATGTTCCATAACGGCCTATGTGTCGCGTGTTTATAAAATACAGGTAGTGCAAATAGTGCTCTATACGGGAAAGTTTCCACAGAAGCAACATCTGATTACATGTAGATGGCCAACTTGAACTTGCCAAAATAAATTTGGTTTATTAAACGATCAACGATAAACCGCACAGAAACCTAGTCAAAACTAAATTGTTCGGATCTTGAACAAGTTTTTTGTCCTGATAAAATAGATTATTATGCATGTAGAGGGTATAAGTAGTTGGTATTATTAGATATATTCGATCAGTATAGAGACTTCATCATGCAGATTATGTCAAATATCGATTACTGTTTCCTGGTCATGACCATTCAGTTAAACAGGAGAACATCGATCTTGTGGCGAACAAACTGACTAAACTCTCACATTAGTACCAGTGTAGTCGAGGAATACTATGCATGACAAATTGATTTGTCTGCCTCTTTTTTTGAACGTCGCCGACAATCACAACCTCCTGTAGTATATCGGCATCATTCCTCATTCGCTCGACCAAGTGGGCGTTGATTTCAGACAACCACTAATTATCCGACCACGATTTAGCAGACCGTCGTAATGATTAAGGTGGGAAGATGCTTCACTGGAAGTATGTGTCCATGGTGACCGCCAGGCTCCACTCAATAGTCGTTGGAATATCCATGTTGAAGATAAATTTCACACGAGAAATCTGTATGGGCATGAATTATTTTTATTTTTATCCTTCTTTTGGATATTCCAATAAATCGAAATGATATCTAACATTGTACTGATATTTGTTCAGAATGTATCATATGTGCTTATTCTATTTGATCGAGATATCATTGACATTACAAATAATGATAGTTCTATTCCCAAATCCCTAGATAGTTACCTTGTGTCTTTGCATAGCTCGTGTATATGCATGGTGGCTATGGAAGCTGACTAGATATTTTAAAGCGCTGAGCGATACATTGCGAACAGGCACCCCCAATCCAGAGAAAAGACCCCTTAGCTGGTGTTTACGGGTTAAAGGCACCCAAAGCAATGTTCTCTCGGCGAATACATGGGGGATCGATGAAGAAATCACGGGAATAAATGTGTCTCGGGTGATGGTCGATCATTAAAATATCTCCTGGATGTCTAGGTTAATTGTGTCATAAGTAGTTGCTACAGTGGGTCTTCATTTTTAGTAAAACTAACTTTTCAGATAGACAGTTTAACTCTATCCTAGGATCCATGATTTTGAAAAAATACACACAAAAAATACAAAAAAATACAGAAACTACATTTTCCTGAACCACGTGATATTCGGAGTAAGATTATTGCACCGTTTAAATTGCTTGATTGTCTTTTTATTGGATAATAGCATGATCTAATTGCGTTCTCAAAAATATTGTTTTATTTTAATGTAGTTTAGTATCCTCCAAATGAAGAGGGTTGAGTAACAGTGAATAAATCTCTCAGCTATAGTTAGCAGTATGTATAGTGTTAGACTAAGAAAGAGATAGGACACAGCTAGTTAACAGCATGTATAGTGTTAGACTAAGAAAGAGATAGGACACAGCTAGTTAACAGTATGTATAGTGTTAGACTAAGAAAGAGATAGGACACAGCTAGTTAACAGTATGTATAGTGTTAGACTAAAAAGAGATAGGACACAGAAAACGGACTCTTTATCCTAGGAAGGTCAGTTGTTTCCAGAGTCGACTGAAAGATGTTCATCCTGAGAAGTAATTACCCTTTGGAAGCCCGTTTAAAATGAAACAGCCAATGAAAGAACGACGTTCGGGAGTGATACGCCACCTTCGTGATTCCTCGGTATATTTTGACAAAGGCTGAGTTTATGCGGAAAACAGGATGGAGGAAAAACTCTGAATGCTAGTTGACCAGCTCGGACCGTTGGAAATTGCTCATCATAAACACAGTTTGCTTTCTTAAACAAAATCATGGTTTAGTACCTCCCACTTGAATGGCGACGAGTATGATAGAGAACAGCACCGTCATGTAGGTATAGACGAAGGCATATTGAGGTCAGTCGAACTGAGACTGTTTAACCAGGGATGTAATATAATTATATATTTTAACCTGCGGTGTATACGTTGGCGTGACAAGGAACTTAACTCTGAAGCCATAAGGGGTTTGACGGAGGTACAGCGTTAATTTTAGACTTGATTACCAGATGCAGGCCGAAACCTTAGTTTGATTGTTAGCTCTACCTATTAACATGTATAAGATTTCATTCAGGATGCTCTGCAACCGATTGCTCAGCGATTACGCACCTTTTGGACTGAAGCAAGTTCCCTTGCGAAAGTTAAATTCAACACTGTATTGTAAGAAGAGAGGCCCAAATTTAACATGGTGCTGCTCTTTGCTGAGTACTTTCATTTTTAGCCAGCTATTAGAATCTGTATAAATGTGTTCGCACCTGGCTCGTGGATGACTGATTCTTGAACACCAAGCTTGAAGCTTTCTGCTGGCCTTCACACAGTCCCATCTACGTGTGGCTTATACGTCTTTCCCGTGTGACAGATCGCTAATGTCATCTGACAAGTGAATCCAGATAAACTATTTTAATTATAAAATTTCGCTTCTGACTTGATAACGTATGTTAATTAAAGTTTCAATTAAGCTGTTTCGTCATTAAACCTTTGTAAGAAATGTTACTTGACGGTTGGACAATCGTCAGGTTTTGTCAAGGCATATGGTTTGGGGAAGTAGAAAATGTATGTTATGGAAAGTTTTGAACATTAGATGTTGGGTATCATTAAGGGGAGACGACGAATATGTGTAGTTGAGAGGTTAAATATAATGTTATAATAGCGAATTAGCCTAGATCATACTTAGATTTCAATCAACTCTTCAAACTGTTCTTTGTGGAACCTGGTTTGACAACGTTCTATAGTATCTGAAGCTTCATTCCTCCATCAACGCTCCTAGTATCTGAAGCCTTCATTCCTCCATCAACGCTCTATAGTATCTGAAGCCTTCATTCCTCCATCAACGCTCTATAATATCTGAAGCCTTCATTCCTCCATCAACGCTCTATAGTATCTGAAGACTTCATTCCTCCATCAACGCACTATAGTATCTGAAGCCTTCATTCCTCCATCAACGCTCTATCATCTGAAGCCTTCATTCCTCTGTCAATGCTCTATAGTATCTGAAGCCTTCATTCCGCCACCAACGCTCTATATTATCTGAAGCCTTCATTCCTATCAACGCTCTATAGTATCTGAAGCCTTCATTCCTCCATCAGATTAATTGCTGATAAATACAAGTTTCAGATCGCACATTCTCTTGACTTGAATAAGTTCCTCATCCAAAATCGAAATGCTTAATTCATAACAACATGAGCACCATCAGCAGGGATATAGTAAATATTTCTTGCAAGAAAGAAGCGGTCAACAGTTTTCATTAATGTTGGTAGGACATCATGATGTTCCTTTCGTCAAATCCGTTTCACTTATCAATTTCCATGTTGTTTTCATTAGTAGCTCAGTCAATACACGTCTTCAATAATGGAGATGTAAACACAAGGCTTTCAAACACACGGCACAATCAGCAGGCATGACAAAGGCGATGGTGTATCCTGCAATGCCTTCGGTGCATCCCAAACGGACACGGAGATTAATTTAATAGATAAATAATTTTATGATTGGATGATGGGAACATCATGTTAAATTATTGACGTAATTGATCACTTGACTATTTCTATTCTTCAAGAAACTAGTTATCACCATTCTCGCATATCATTTAAGAATGATTTCCTTTCAATGGAAGAGTAGTATTTTTGCCGCTGAAAATTATATCAGAACTGTAGCTAATATTTTGCACATGTTATTTCAACTTTACCGTACAATACGACTTGTCCTACAATTGTATATTCGTGAGGTATACAAATTGAGTATTGACCAGTGATGTTATTGTGGGTGTTTGTTGCATCAGACGGTTGGTAGTTTTGAGGTCCCGTCATTTGAAGCGTATATTGCATGGCTTATGAGAATTTAGGAAGAGGAAAGGGAAGCACCTTGCATAACACCGACTTGATCAAGTGAAAAACTGACAGAACCAGCACGTGGTGAACGTACAATTAGCGAACCAAACGAGCATCCATTAATATGCTGAAATTATTTGACCTACACTAGCTGGCTATGTACAGACAATTGTGAAGTGTTTGTAATCGCTGATGCGGACAATTGCCACCACGTGCTGGTTCACAGTGGCTGAGTATTATATATGCACATCTCATGTTCGGCTAATAGCGCGAGACAATTCGATTACAGAGAAAACTTCAAAAGAAAATTACCTGTACCTAAGTGTTACTTTGATATACCGCTCCCAGTATCTGTAGTATCCGTTATAATTGCTATTACGAATGCAGACCAAATTGTGCTCCAAAACATTACGTAGTCTATGTCCGGAATTTTGATTGTAAATCCTATAGTTTGGATTAATGAAAATGTAATACTTATTGGAGCGAACGCTTTCTCTATGCTTCTACGCTTTTTTCTGCGTATAAATTCACGTAGACGGACTAGAAAATTTATCCAAGTGTAAAATGTATAAGAGACGCTGAACTCTGGGTGGGTCTGATGATTTATATGAATAATTAAATTGCGTTTCTCTGTGATTAAAAAGGTCCACCATAAGAGTTTTAAGTTAGTTGTTGACCTCATCTTAGTCTTTTAACATTCTTGTCAATTAAAACATGCAAATATTCCTTTTTCTTTGGTGAAATATCAATATGCATTAAACAAAACACACACACACAAAAAAAACACAAAAAACAAAAAACAACCACAACAGTTTTCATTGAAGCAAGACATCATCGTGTTCTTTACATAAAATTCTTATCACTGACTATTCTTTATCCAAATGAATTTCCAATTCGTTTTCTAGAGTATAATATATTTCAATGACGCTTTGATTGTGACTGTTCATTTTCACTACCATGGAGATGTAATACACATGCCGATCAGACGGACCCTATATCCCAGGGTTAAGATGGAGACGATCATGATGACGATCAGACGGACCCTATATCCCAGGGTTAAGGGCAATTAGAGTTTCGAAACGTAGCACAAGAGATATTGCAATTTACGATCGTATTTTGCTGTCATCGTACGATATTTATAACAGAATTTGAGAAACTTGAAATGTTTTGACAAGTTTCTGCAATATTGTTGATTTGGCGTTGATTGAAATCGTCACATTTTGCACAGGATCTAACCAATACAACAATGTATACAAAAATGAGTCACTTATAACCGTATTTTCACAGTCGTGATAAAATATCTAATTGAATTCTGAATGAATCGAAAAAAAATGGTTGCTCCAAAATAAATAGATATAGATATATATAGATTCCCGCATTCCCTCTTCATTCGTTATCCATTCCCTGAAAAGATGCTCGTTGATTAACCTGGTCGTAATGCTCAGTTGCATGTATCTGGACGACCTAACGGCTATAGGTGCAAATTGCTGTTAATAGTGTGAACATGCAAGAATTAATAGCTTCTAAGAAATAATTGCTTTCGAATCTTGATTCAGATCTAATTTTGCCCAATTTTCTCTCTTTGTTATGCGTTTTCGATTCCACACAGAAATTATAATCGTCTATCACGGGATCCTTTGAGATACTGCTCGATCTTTGAATGGTTCCAAACCGGAAGGACAGATGTATATGTATGATTTTTGTTCTGAAATATGTATAACGATAAATTTTGTGAAAATAAATTGACAAATATCGAGTTTGAACCACTTTGATCTGGCTTCTTTTCCTTGTTGAGTTACGAAGGGATGGTCGGCGGGAGCATCAGCGCGAACCCAGACAAATGAAATATGGACATCTGGATGGTGATAAGATTACTGTTCAAATCTAGAAGAAATATTTGTGAACGAAATTAAGTCTACATTTACGTTCTTGAAATGGGGTAGCTGCGCTATAATCTATGCAATCTGCGGTTCGTTGTTTAGTTTCGGTTCTATTAAAAATAGAAAACTATTTGGTGCATCTGATTCTCTTAGGTAAAACTGAACTGAGATAGGCTCTAAACGGCCATATTGGCTGCTCTGTCAACTAATCGTGACCTGAGCAACCGGAGGATTTCAGCATAGGGCACAAATTATGTAGAGTAGCAGATTTTTCCTAAATACTTTTCCTCAAACTTGAGATAAAATTTCAACTCGGAAAGTTGAAAGATTGTTCTGGATTGTTTTTTTCCAAAGTATTTAATTCTGTGTTACTTTCAGGCTTTTTCGGGGAAGATAAG
Organism: Hanleya hanleyi; assembly: GCA_036873755.1. NCBI lineage: Eukaryota > Metazoa > Mollusca > Polyplacophora > Lepidopleurida > Hanleyidae > Hanleya > Hanleya hanleyi. Next base: position 76,423 of record JAVTVY010029667.1, on the reverse strand, counting down.
TCCACCAGTGACGTGATTATCTAACACAATTGTGTAAATGTTGCCATGAGGCATGTATATGAAGAGCTAGTACCGAACAATCAATCGTCCAACGTTTGTACCTCAATCAGCTGGCCCTTCTGACAAAACAGCAGCTTGTAACTGTAAAGTGAAATTAACTCCAAAAAAACTGCCAGGAAGTCGTTTACACTCTTCCATTTCAATGGGGAAATCACGAACCCTGTAATCGTGTAGAGTAGTAACAGGGTGTCAAGCACTTGTAATAGTTCCTGTCCACAAAAGCGCGATACGTGACCATGGAGCGGGACGATATTTTGGAGCACTGCCGTCCCAAATTTATATCATTTCGCGTCCAACTCACAGGAAATATGCGCAAAACAAAGGCCATAAATAGACATAAACTCTGTAACACCAACGAATAATTGCACTTAAACTTTGGCCACTAAAGTCTTTGAAGGACCGCCATATAATTTGATACAGGAAAGTTTTGTTATCAATGGCTCATATACCTGTACATCCCAGATATTTGCACATGTGTATTAAAAGAAAAGTTAGAAACAAAATGTCATTGTTTTGGTACCAGTGAGATGACCAAAATACATGTGTGTACAAGTATATTATATATATAATATTATATAATGAAGAGTACCTGAGTACACCTTGCTATCCTATATGCCCACATCATTGAAACCTGTTGACCGCTTATGCGACATAGCATTCAAGATAGGTGCATGTTGTGTTTATATCATATATATGGGTTCTACATGCACCAGTCTAATGGTATGCGATTGTATATTGTATAAGTACTGTCAGATATATAGTTTAGATGATCACAATCTCTGACAATGGTGGGGGGAGACATTCATGGCTGATACAATACGTAAGACAAATGTATCGAGGCATTATTGCTGCTCACGATTTTCTATTGATGCGGACTCGGACGCCTACTATTCTCGTTTGGATATCATGCTTCATTAATATAACCAATCGGTCAATCCGTCTGCTGTGTTATGTTATCCCATACGTTCGAAACAACCTATTATAAAAGGTAATGCGATGTCGAGAAAATGACTCGAAGCTTTAATACTTATGACATAACTGTTTTATTCGTTCGAACTTGCCTCCCGGTGTAGTATTTCTGCAGCAAGACCATTACAGCTAAATTGAAGAAATAGCTTTAAAATTGATTTATCCTGCAATTAAATGAAAAAAAAAAAAAAAATCGCTGCCAAAAGTTTAGTCAGTTCCAAGCGGCGAATACAGTCGACACCTAGCTCATGGTTTGTTTCTACACTGCATGCTAAATCTCTGGGTATTGTTGAATTAAGCGACGTTAAATCACTCTCTCTCACACTCACTTGTCGGGTATACCGCAAACAAATTAACAAAATTAACAAAAATGTCAGATATCGTTTAGCACTGAAATACAAGAGACAAGAAAAGGTAAGTTGTGAATGAGACCTGCATGACACAGACTAGATGAGTGATATTTGTATTAGGACTAACAATCATGCTCTGCTGTAGTTGTAGCGTCAGGAATATGGTATTATACTCTCGAATAATTAACACTTTTCAGAGGGACAAATTGTAATCCGAGTACAACGTTTTTTCGCTATTTTCACCTCTTATGCGTTCGATTGAAGTCGTTTCAACATAGATTCATTATTTGCATATGGACAGTGTTATGAAATGCAATAACATATACAATGCATGTAGGCCTATAACAAATCGTCCAACAGCGTTAGCATTAGCCCAACGTGAAATAATGTGCGTATATGATCTATAAGTGACTCAACTTTAAGAAAATATATCCAACGAAGTTCTATGATATAGATCTCTTTGTAGCTCTTCATTGCCCAGGCAATTTTCCATCATACTTTTGATCTCATTTTATTCAAGCGCTTGTGGAATTTGGTACACGTTTGCTAAGCAGGAGTCGAAAATAGTTTAACTCAGACAGAGCTAGGGCGGTTTCTTTTGCTGAAACCAGGGGTATCACTATCTTAGATTTCAGCCAATCAACAAAAGCAACATCCTGCATATATTGACCAATCAGGTCACTTGTTTACCGCGACCATAGAGACCGTAACAACAGATTCGAGAACACCATAGCTTGTGGGATACGAATACGCACATTTTCAACAACCATGAAGCCGGTCCACGATGTCAGTGTATCTTCACCTTCCGGTCCACGATGTCAGTGTATCTTAATTTCATTTGTGATCAAATATATTCGATCATGGTGATCTGGAAATTGGTTATAGTTGGCCGGTCAAGGACACGAAATATAACTTTTGATGGCATTGTTTGTTACAAATGGGTACTCATGCTAAATTATTTCTTTATACGCTAGGGTTCAAGGTGGGAGGGGATATCACCCTTTAAATATAAAGGAAAGATACTTTAAAATAAAATCTATTTGAAGAGAAAATTTAATCATTCATCTACCATCAAACATCCCACAAGCCAGGCAAATGTGGAAACCACTGAAACTTTGAAGCCGGTCCACGATGTCAGTGTATCTTCACCTACCCATGTACCGAAGGACTCGAATTGGGTCAAATAGCGGACGGATTTCTATAAAATTTCACTGATCTATCTATTAATATTATAGTATTATGTATGCTTGGTTTAAATATTTTACATTCGGTATCAGCGAATAGTTTAGCACAAAAAGTCAAATCCTAACGTTTTTTTCCATCAGCGCAGTTTTCTAGGTCAAGAGATTACGTGACTGAAATGACTGAAAGTGGGCGGAACGCGGTCTGCTATGCAAGATGGTCAAGGTTTCGCTTTTGGCTCAAAAATAAACCTTGACGTTGTGAAGATGGGGCCGTTTGTGCGTTATGTGTTAAGATCTACAGGGTGTTGAAATAAACAATCACATACCAAGCGTGAATGACTTAATTTCATTTGTGATCAAATATATTCGATCATGGTGATCTGGAAATTGGTTATAGTTGGCCGGCCAAGGACACGAAATATAACTTTTGATGGCATTGTTTGTTACAAATGGGTACTCATGCTAAATTATTTCTTTATACGCTAGGGTTCAAGGTGGGAGGGGATATCACCCAGATGTTGGACATTAAAGGTCATTTCGGGGTCACTATTGGGGTTAAATAAGGTCAAAATTGGTAAAAGTCGTTCCTAACTTAATGTCCATTGTGATTTCTGTTACCCATAGCTGTCCACGCTAAATTGGTTTTATGTACTGTATGGCTTTAACACAGGTATGGCTAGCTCGTTAATTATTGGAATTGAGGTCATTTTTGGGTCACTTTACGTGTCAAATTAGGTCAAAAATGATGTTTTAATTAATATATTTTGTGCTGTTTGTTATTTACTTTTGTATGCAGTATGGTTTACGGTAGGGTGGATACTAAGACAACTTTGGAAATTTGAGGTCATTATCAGTTCGAGGTCAAATAACACCGAAAGATGACCAAAAAGACTTTAAAACTTTTTTGTGTGAAATTCCTCGTAACGAAATGGGTATCAAATCTGAAGTAGTTCTGCGGGGTGAATTTTTAGATATTAGTGTAAGGTAATTCAGTATTTTTTGTTTGTGAATTTTGGCAACATCCATTTCTTATAGACTGGACCATCCCGATCAATATATATTTGTTGATCCGAAGTTTTCTTTCTCGAGTTTGTAGTAGTTTGAGCTAACCCTTTCTGGCCTGGGTGACAGAGGGTTGGGAAATTCAGTGCCCTTTTGAACATTCGCGGTATCACCAGAATGCTTAAAAATCGAGAGCAAAGACTTTCCGTAGTTTTGGAATATTATATTTGGCGAATTTTGAGCCTATTTCTGTAATTCTAGTGATTAACCATCATGCTTTCATTCAAAATGGCGCTCATGTGGGTTCATCCATAAATCACCCTTTTTCAGGTCATTCACATAATAGTCATCATTCTTAGCCCATTGTGCAAATTAGTTAACACAAAGGAATCTCCCATCAAAGCCTAGCATCTTTCGCCTATTTTGGATCTGTTTGCTTAATTCTCAGCTTAAAATGTGGTGCTTTACATCGCAATGATGGACAGGTGGGGTAATCTGGAAATCACATTTTTCATGTTGCTCTTGTAGTTCAAGGCATTATTCTTAACTCACTCCGCAAATATATCATTATTCCCATTTTGCATCTATTTACATATGCCAAAAATCAAGATTCAAAATGGCGGCCATATGGAGTCATCAGAGAATCACACTTTCGGCCGTTGTCCGTTTAGTTCAAGGCAGTTTTCTTAGCTCATTATGCAAATTTGTCAAAACCGAGGGATCTCTAAGCATAGCCCAACATTCTATTCCCATTTTGAATCTATTTACATATCCCAAAGATCAAGATTTCATGGTCAAATTCAAAATGGCGGCCATATGCATGGTGTCATCTGAAAATCACACTTACATCTGTTGCTCGTGTAATTCAAGGCATTATTCTTACCTCACTGAGCACATTTATCAAAACCGAGGGATTTCTATGCATAGTCTAATATCTTATGCCCATTTGGTATCTAGTTGCATATGCCAAAATTCAAGATTTAATGGTCAAATTCAAAATATAGCGGCCATATGGGGTCATATGAAAATCACACTTTTGGTTGTTGCTTGTGTAGTTCAAGGCACTATTCTTAAATCATTATGCAAATTTAGTAAAATCGAGGGATCTCTAAGCACAGCCCAACATCCTATGCCCATTTTGAATCCATATACATATCCCACAGATCAAGATTTGATGGTTAAATTCAGAATTGCGACCATATGGGGTCATCTGAAAATCACACTTTTTCCTGTCGCACAAGTGACTCAAGGCATTATTCTTACATCACTGAGCAAATGTATCAAAACTGAGAGATCTCTATGCATAGCCTAACATCCTATGTCCATTTTTAATCTATTTACATATCTCTAAGATCAAGATTTGATGACCAAATTCAAAATGATCATATGGGGCCACCTGAAAATCACACTTTTGGCGTTGCTCGTATAGTTCAAGGCATTATTCTTAGCTCATTATGCAAATTTATCAAAACTGGGGGATCTTCAAGCATGGCCCAACGACCTATGCTCTTTTTGAATCCACTTACGTATCCCTAAGATCAAGATTTGATGGGGTCATCTGAAAATCAAATTTTTCATGTTGCTCGTTTACTTCAAGGCATTATTCTTCGCTAATTGTGCAAATTTATCAAAACAGATGGATCTCTTAGCATAGCCTAACAACTTACGCCCATTTTGAAGCTATTTGCATATCCCAAAGATAAAAAAAACGATGTTCAAATTCAATATGGCAGCTGTGTGGGGTTATCTGAATCTCCTGCTTTTCCATGTTGCTCGTGTATATCAAGGCATTATTCTAAGTTGATTATGCAAATTTATCAAAACTGAAGGATCTCACATCATAGCTAGATGCCTTTTGCCCATTTTGTATCTATTTGCTTAGTCGTCAGATTAAAATGATAGTTAAATTCAAAATGGCGACCATAAGGAGTCATCCGAAAATTCTTCTTTTTTCATATTACTGTTAGAATATTTTTATTCTAGGTACAAACTTGTTTAAATTGAGCAGAATAACGCCATAGCTTATTACATTATGCTTATTTTTATTCTGTTGGTATAATCTTCAGCTGAGAATACAATTATTAAATTCAAAATGGTGACCATGTGGATTCATCTGAGACTCATATTCTCATCTTGCTCTTATAATTCACGGTATTGTGATTACATGGAGCTGAAAGTAGCAATTTCTCAAAGCCAACCCCCTTCACAAAACAGATCGATCTAACTATGTATGGGCCTAGTTTGTCTCTATTCCTACTAGCTATCAGCTAGAAAAATAATCATCGACAGACAATACATAATGGTTACTATGCCTACCTTAAACCCTACACTACATACAACTAATTCCGCCTGTCTACCCGTTCGTAACAATTAGTATTGTGCCATGGATATTAATTTATAACTGATTTGTACTCATTTTTGGTCTCATTTACCAAAAAGTTACCCTAAAATGATCTTAATTTGAATAATTAACGTGTTATCTATGACTAATTTGAACCTTATACTAAATACTACTGATTTAGTTTGGATACTCATTCGTAACAATTAGTACTGTGAATATTAATTTATAACCGTTTTTCACCAATCTTTGACCTCATTTGACCCAAAAGTGACCATAAAATGATCTTAATTCTAATAATTAACGTGTTATCGATGACTACATGCAACCCTACACTACATTCAACTGATTCAACTCGAATACCCAATCGTAACAATTAGTACTGTGCATATAACCGATTTTTACAAAATTTTGAAATTATTTGACCGAAAAGTGACCCTAAAATGACCTTAATTCTTATAACAAACGTGTTATCTATGAATATCTTACACTCTACACTACTTACAACTAATGCAGCTTGGATACTCACTGGTAACAAACAATACAGTGGATGTTAATTTATAACCGATTTTTACCCATTTTTGACCTTATTTGACCCCAAAATGACTTTAATTGACCAAAATCAAGATGGCATCCCCTCCTACCTCGATCCCTACCACTCAAAGAACTAATTTAGCATGGGTACCCATTTGTAACAAAAAAATGCCATCGAAAGTTTTTAAAGGCGTTTTTGAGGTCCTTGACCGGCCGACTATTAGGAATATACCAATACCGATGTTTTGTTTGTATCACTGGTGGATACGGAGCGATTTTGTCATTGAAAAAAAAACAAAAAAAGAACCCCGTGTGTTTATTAGTTTTTTTTCCATACCTATATGTATTTGGTGCTAACAATTAAGGGACTGCTTTTTGGACGATGGATGCATATCGTTTATCAAACCTGCAGACTATATGTATACATGATCTCTGAAAGATTTAACGTTTCAAATTTGACAATTTTGTGACAATTACTAAATAAATACGAAATAGATATTATAGAAACACTGAATTGATCCCAAAGTATTCGCAACACTTCATGTGTGGTTGTGTGGACATAGGCAATCATGACACAGGGTAAAGAATTGAGTCTCGATAAGCGAATCCTTTAAAACGTCTCGCCACTCTATACTATACCCTTACATCGTATAATGTTCTGGATTGCTGCAAGAATTTTTTGGATAATCAAAGTAAAACACGCCAAATATTTTAATTATTGGAATCGGGTTTAGGCGTGGACACGGATTCCTGTGCTTCGGGGCGTAAAGGGGCACACGTGCCCCGGGGTTTCTGTGACACCTTGCATGTTAGAGAGGAATCAATGCCCCTATCCACATGGTCTCGGTAAACAGTGTACTTCTCCAATATCAGATCATATTTCTACAACCGTTTACGCACAATTTTATATCCCTGACTGAGACAATTTCAGATTTGTTTCGCTTGGATTTTTTCCCACAAAAGACATTTTCAAATTTGTTCCGTTTGACATCGTTTAAATGATCGTCTCAATTTCCCATCGCATGGTTGAGGACGAGCGATGGTGTTCTAATCTTTCCACTGAAGTGCACAAATCTGATCGATACATTGATATAACTCTTATATCGCTCTGTCGTGATATATACCATTAAGAATAAACTGCCGGATTGAAATTCTCTCCAGCGACCGACTAATTCCAGCAGTTTCGCGTGAATAAGAGACTAAACTATTAAGCAATAAACAACACAAATTCCTCAACTCCTGACATTGTTAATTTGTAAAACCGGTATAATCTTGACTATATTACTCCTAAATATGCTTGTCTGTGACTTTTTTCTTGTGTATGCCAAAATGGTTGGTACATCAAAGCCATTTTAAAATTTGGACACATTTCCTGTAAAAAACAATTCCAAATGATCATTCTTATTTGATTTAATCTGGATCGGAACCATTGAGGTTCTCCACTGATATATGTTCTATCATTAATCTATGCAAAATCCAAGTAACGTCAAAGATACGATGGCTCACTCACTCACTCACACACTCACTCACTCACTCACTCACTCACTCACACACACACACACACCTACTCACTCACTCACTCACTCACTCACTCACTCACACAAACACTTTGTGCCCATGAGGGGGGAGGTAAGTCTACCATGACATACCGGAGTTCAGGAGTTTGGTTCTGCATGAATCTTCAAGGTTCACCAGTCGCTCCTATGGGTTAGTGTATAGGGGTGTAGGTAGGCATGTTTCAATGGCGCACCTGAGCGACGCTGCTCTTAGTCTACTGATCACGTCACAGTCACGTGGACATCACCCAAGTCGTATTCTATTTCACGAGAGCTTTAAGATGACACCCACATGCCCCAATTGGATCAAGAATGGTGCATCAATCACTCAAACACCCCCCTCGCAATCCCAAAATGCCCGCTTTCGCTACTACTCCTACTGATCACCAATGACGGCACAGATGACATGGACATCCCTGAAGTCGTGGTCTACACCACGAGAGCTTGAATATGAGAGCCTACACGTCATATTTGGATGAGATATAACCCCTCCATTGCTCAAATATGTCCCTGCACATCCCAAAATGCCCACTTTTACTACTACTCTTCGACTGCGCATGCGCAGCATGACGTCACTGTCCATCCAAACTACCCCAGGTGTCCTCTACACGCCAAGAGCTTCAAGATGACCCTTGATCCCAAAATGTCCATTCCAAGACCCCTTCACTACTGCGCATGCGCAGATGGCTACCGAAAGTGTCTTTTGACCTTCACATGACCCTTGACTCTGCATTTATTCCGCATTTCCTGCCAATTTCCCTATACCTTTAACATTACCCTTCATTTTGACTCCGCATTTGCTCATTTTCCCATAAGCTATAACATGGCCCTTTATAATTTATACTAATAAGTCGGTCCTTTTTATACTACTGAAGAGAGTGTACTGCTACATTCTGCTTGAATGGGGCTATACATATGTGTCCAGTCAACCTAGCTATATATGGACCGTGGACCGTGCAACTTCGACGTTGTTGGACCCATAAATCTATACACAATCAAAGCTGCATTCAGTTAGATCTTGAGCTAGGCCTACTATCTAACTGAACGGATGACTGGGATTTTAAATGGGAAAGTAAAAAAAAAAATAAAAAAAATAAAAAAATAAAAATAACAAAAAGTCCAACATAAATGGGCCGCTGCTGTCTGTGAATGGTTTGAAGCAGTAGGGATCGTTTTCAGAAATTTGGGCTGCATTCCACTGGACGTATTTCACAGTAGTCATCTAATATCGAATCTTTGGAGAATCGGAGGAATCATATATGGACGGTTAGAAGAAACCGTTTAAAGGGATTCCTAAACGTAGCTTAGGGATAAAGCTTGTATGGATAAAACGTCATGCCACACTCTGATATCAAGTCATACAACGATTCTATATTCTAGAATATATTCTTCAAAGAAACGATTTGGATCACGTGAATGCTTTACAACGCTCTGGAATATCAGTTCTTTTGAAATTTGGAAATACCATATCCTCAGAACTTGTGTGGTACACAGCCGAAGGAAAACGAGAAAGCTTGAACAATCCAATAGTGTTCTTTATTTGATGTAATTAAACTGCAGCCGGTCCGCGCTAAATATCATTTCACTCTTATTCCAATTATATAAAAGAACCTCAGAGTGGAGAGAGATAAATCTAAGAGGGGTTGACAGTAGAAATCCTATACTAATTCAGCGATTTGTTCCTCAAAGGATATAAATTAAAGAAGAATTATATTTTATCAGTCTAACATATCGTCTAGGTAATTAAATACCAGGAGGCTGAACGCCCCTGGACATACTTGACACGTTGATCTTGTTGATCTAGCCAAACAATAACGTTGAAAGAACGTTAAGAGTAAACCTATATACTAGTGGTACTGTCACAACACATACAGTACATGTAGATCTGGTGAAAGATGACATCAGTGACCGGTTGAATATCAGCTTGATTCCATTAACACTTGGTGTGCTTCTATTCAGGGATAGGTAAACTGACCCTTCAGTCCTGTGGATGCAACAACAGGATAAAAAGCAAGACAGTTTGAGGTCGAAAAAGAGAATTGCGAGCCCGGGGGTTCTTTATGGACTCTCCCATGGTGATGTTCAGTCTGGCTAACGTTTAAATACACACACTAAGTCAGCCCGTCTTAAAGGAACAGTCATAATAGGGCCTTTAGTGTTGCATTGTGGCTCAAAATTTGTAGAGTTGGTTAAAATGGCTATGGACCGGATTTGTGACAAAAACTCCACCGTGTATATTGAGATTAGCCAGATTATGGTGTTGTTTTAGCAATGATGTATTATGGTTCTGTATACATCCTGTCGATCAATAGACACTTCATGATGAACAGCCTTCATGACGAACAGCCTTCATGATGAACAGCCTTCATGATGAACAGCCTTCATCATGAACAGTCTTCATGATGAACAGCCTTCATGATGAACAGGCTTCATGATGAACAGCCTTCATGATGAACAGTCTTCATGATGAACAGCCTTCATGATGGAACAGCCTTCATCATGAACAGCCTTCATCATGAACAGTCTTCATCATGAACAGCCTTCATGACGAACATCCTTCATCATGAACAGCCTTCATTATGAACAGCCTTTCCCCGCCAAGAAAATAGGCGTCAGATAGGACATTTAGCGGACAGTTGTCAATACTGGATATTCGCATTCAAGGATCGTGTGATGAGAAGGGTACGGGTTACAGATCGCATGTATATGCTGCGTGCCTTAATATGACAACGAAGGCACAAAGCTTATTATCCACTGTGAAGCCAGCAAGGGAAGTCGGGAAACGGAGACAGGATAGCGAAGTCGAAACTTAAAAAATGAGACTCAATGCTCAACTATTTATTTCTGGTGAATGTTACAATTTTTCATTTATTATACCGATTTTACAGAAGTTTTTGTTCAGACCTCCTTCTGCGGAATAATTTCCAGTGTATCAAACTTGGATAAACTGACAAGGTAGAATATGAAATATCCATATCTCGTCAAGCATGACATAATTTTGAAATGATCCAATGCAACATGGGTAAAATAAAACTGGTATGAAAGCTCATGAATATATTTTGAATGATTCTCTATGCATGTATATTTTTGCGAGTTTTCTTGGGAAACAATCAAGAACGAAAATCTGGTCCAAATAGTTGACCAGAACTGCAGTCACCATGCATGCCATTTTGGATTATTTAACATTTTCAATAGAGCTGTGCCCAGATATAGAGCACCCTTAAACATTTCCTGTATAGTTTTGTGAATGGAAAGCCGTGTAGCAACTACCAATGACACAAATGTCGCAACTGGGACAATTGTGCCATTAGCGGTTGTCAGGTCGCCAGCTAATGTCTAGGCAGTACTAATTCCTCGCCAGGCCGGACCGAGTACGCCCGGAACCACCAGGCAATACTAATTCCTCACCAGGCCGGATCGAGTAGTCCCGGAACCACCAGGCAGGTTCCGGGCCTCCTCGGTCTTGCCTGGTGAGGAATTAGTACTTACTGCCTGGTGGTTCCGGGCCTACTCGCTCCTGCCTGGTGAGGAATTATTACTGCCTGGTGGTTCCAGACCTACACGGTCTTGCCTGGTGAGGAATTAGTACTGCCTGGTGTTTCCGGGCCTACTCGGTCCTACCTGGTGAGGAATTAGGACTCCCTCTCCCACTCCCAGTCCCCTCCATAGCAAACAGCACAGAGAGAAATGAATTCAACATATATGGTAGATTTGACAGACATACGTACGTTCCAGGCCGGCTCTTTTAATAGTATATATCACATGTATTCCTGACGATGGCGTAGTTAAGCCGAAATATGGAATATTATACCACAAAATGTCTTCCATTTTCGGAGTTTGTTTCATCCTAGTTTGTGTAGATGTTCATGAGTACAACACCTCCCTATAGCACTTGATATATGTGTAGTTGTTCATGTTGACACATTGGATGATGCAACCAAATGGTCCTATATAGCACAGTATTAATAGAAGTGCATTAACCCGCGAGTTTACATATTCAGGGCCGCTAACTCTGTTGGAACGTGGAGGTTTTTTTTTTACCTCCCCCTAAATAGGCCCCAATTTACCATTTTACTACTTAGCAAATTGATGTTACTATGATGTCATATCCGGTCACATGACATCCTGGCCAAAGGTCACTTCCCTGCGCATACCCTCCCTCTGAATAGGCCCCAATTTACCCTTATCAACTACTACTTACTACTTATCAAATTGACGTCACTATGACGTCACTTCCATTATTCCAAATGGGTCGTGGGAGATGTCAGAGTGAAGCTCTCCTACAGGGCGATCAAGTCATGGGTGGGTGCATAAAAAGCGGAACACGGACTCTACCCCGAAAATAGGAAAACCCCTATCAACCAGGTCTAGTGGAGCTAATATCGGTTTCCAGTGGATCGAAGGACTAGTGTGTCGTCCGTTTTCAACATTTTGCGCATGCGCAGACAGGGAATTGTGGGGAAAGGGCATTGGAAGGGACGTCGTTTGGGGTCCGAATGCGTCGTGTAAGGTGCAACGTCCGCCAACGCCAAGCTTAACGCCTCAACGCCCTGGTGAAGTAGCTCAGAAGCTCTGATTTTCTATATATTCCATGGAATTGTCACTATTTCATCGAAATGCAGTGACGCCCGCCAACGCCCGTTGTTACGCCTTAACGCCCTATCTGTACGCCTTAACGCCCGTATCAACGCCTTAACGCCTTATCTTAACGCCTTAACGCCATATCCTAACGCCCTAACGTGCATAGACCAGTCAATCGGTGGGCTGGGGAAATAACCAATCAGTGCATCCATAAGGGCATTCACGGCGTACACCGCGACATGTAAAAACATGTAACAAAATTTAGCACTACATATGACTCATTATGTTCATCATAATCAACGTTGTTCATGATGGCCGAGTGGTCTAAAGCGCCAGTCTTAAAGGTGAAATGCAAAGGTAATAAAAGTAAGAAAAAAACATTTCCCTTTCTTTTTTTATGATGATAACAAATTCTACAGCCGCCAATGAACGAAATCTAGTGGGAAGAGGCTATGACGTCATAGTTGAGCCACACTCAAAAATGGCGGCCACACTCAAAAATGGTATTGTAGACACTGAAGATAGTTCTAGAATAATTGAGTTGATGTAAACATGTTTACATCCTGTTCTGTGATTATAATCAAAGAATTTTCTCGCTGCCGTGAACGATTTATCATATTTGCAAATGGCCGAATTACGAAGAGACCCGTACTATGAGGGTAATTGGGTCACAGCGCCATCTATACATCTACACAGCGCCATCTACACATGTCGATGTTTCTGGAATGATAGAGCTACATACTGTTTTGCGGGTTAATTATTTCGAGATGTCTAGAACTCGTTGTGATCTTATGTGGGTTAAATCATACGTCATTGCTGTACCGGTGGAAGTTTCTTGATTTGATAGAATAGTCTCGAATGCCCGATAGAGTATAAATAGCCGGACGTTCAGTGATCGAGGAGAGATTCAAACGGCTTCTACGGGGGTGCATTAGATTGTGCTACTGGACAATATCTTTGCCTGAGATCATTGACTGCTGGATTGTATATTCCTGTTGGATTATTCTTGTGTGTTTGACCGCTGTATTATCTACGTGATTGAACTGACGGAAACTGGACAACAGCTGAGCGGTGTGGACTATAAAAATACAGGAACGCGATTACTGCGTGTCGGCACGGACTGCATAGAGATTTCCACGTTAGTACGAACTGTGAGAGATACACCTGTATAGCATTGAACAGTAAGACTATATTTCTCATTTATTTGTTGTATTGACCTAATTTAATTTGTATATGATTTAAGTATTGTAAATAAATATTTGATTGTTAATCTTTGATTTCACAAAAGCTTTCTGTTGCGTTTTTCTATTATCGTTTAGACGTAACAGTAGACGGCGACAGAGATGCGGACCAATAGTGGCCCACATCGACCCCAAAATGTCCCTTTCAATGCCCTTTTCCCACAATTCCCTGTCTGCGCATGCGCAGAATGTTGAAAACGGACGACACACTAGTCCATCGATCCGCTGGGGACCGATATTAGCCCCTCTAGACCTGGTTGATAGGGGTTTTCCTATTTTAGGGGTAAAGTCCGTGTTCCGCTTTTTATATGTTCAAACTCACTCCTAATTTTACATGCACCCACCCATGACTTGATCGCCCTGGAGGAGCGCTTCACTTTGTCATCTCCCACGACCCATTTGGAATAATGGAAGTGACGTCATAGTGACGTCAATTTGATAAGTAGTAAAAGGGTAAATTGGGGCCTATTTAGGGGGAGGTAATGCGCAGGGAAGTGACCTTTGACCTTTGACCCAGACATGACCCGGATGTCATGTGACCGGATATGACGTCATAGTAACATCAATTTGATAAGTAGTACAAGGGTAAACTGGGGGTAAAAAAAACCTCCACGTTCCAACAGAGTTAGCGGCCCTGAATATGTAAACTCGCGGGTTAATGCAATTCTACTACTACTTAGCACCTGCTATATGTGTATGTGTTCAAGCGGAAACATTGGATGGTGTAGCCAAAGGGCCCTATAGCACCTGATATATGTGTATGTATTCACGTGGACACATTGAATGTTGTAACCACATGACCCTATAGCATCTGCTCTGTGTGTAGAAGTTCATGTGGAAATATTGGATGGTGTCACCATATGGCCCAATAGCACCTGCTATATGTGTATGTGTTCAAGCGGACACATTGGATGGTGTAACTACAGGGCCCTATAGCACCTGCTATATGTGTATATATTCATGTGGACACATTGGATGTTGTAACCACATGGCCCTATAGCACCTGCTGTGTGTGTAGATGTTCATGTGGAAACATTGGATGGTGTAACCACACGACCCAATAGCACCTGCTATATGTGTATGTGTTCAAGCGGACACATTGGATGGTGTAACCACAGGGCCCTATAGCACCTGCTATATGTATATGTATTCATGTGGACACATTGGATGATGTAACCACACGGCCCAAAAGTACCTGCTATATGTGTAACGTTCATGTTGACACATTAAAGGTTGTAACCACATGACCCTATAGCACCTAATATACGTGTATATCTTCATATGTATGGTTATCATCGTTGATGTTTCCATATACCAGCGTTGACGCCATACATTGATTAAGGACCCGGATGTGGTTGGTGTTATTGCTGATATCACTTTATCGTCCACAGAGAGAACAGATAAGTGATCAGTAACATGCAATGATTTTGGAAAATATATAACACCATACAAGAAGTAATATGATCCCACTGACATCAATGGACCGAATACATCATAAGGATGACGGAACACGTGGTGCCGCACGTTTATTGTAGCTGTTCATGTGGACATATTGAATGGTGTAAACACACGGTCCCACAGCACCTGCTATATGTGTAGTGGTTCATCTGGACACATTCGATGGTGTAACCAACCACACGGCGCAATAGCACCTGCTATATATGTAGATGTTCATGTGTACACATTGTATGGTGTAACCACACGGCCCTATACCACATTTTATATGTGTAGATGCGCATGCGGACACATTCGATATTTAACCCCACGGTCCTATAACACCTGCTAAAGCGTAGCTAGATGCATGGATCGAAGCACTGAGATGATAACCCACCATATGGAAACTGAGTTTTGTGGACGTCAGATATAAGGAACGGCCGTCTTATCAACCACGGTAAAGTTCAAGGTGCAATATGCCTGTAAGTGAAGTTTTTGTTCATAACACCTTTGTAAGGCCCGATGATGCCCACCTTGTTCGGCATATAGGCGAAGTGACTATGTACGGGGGAAAACTCCTTACAACACTCCATTTCATACTCCACTTTGCCGCAGGAGTTAACCCCATGACTTCACCGGATAACATCCACATACACTTTTCTCGATTCTCAGTCAACAGTGCTACAGAAAAACTGTGAGAGTAACAACAACATCACCTAACAACACTAACGGGCATACAGTGTGTCCATGTCACTTTCGGTGGTCTGTAGACTGTAGGACTGACTGTCCACTCAAAATATTGACAGACAGTGGCAGTCAACTGTCTCTCCTCCAGCGATTGGGTGTTTCAACCGGCGCCATTTTAAATTAAGATGCGCATTCTCATTGGCTCACTATACAAGGCAATTTCTACGTTCACATTTCGAAGTTCCACTGGATTGTGAACGTAGAAATAGCCTTGACTTCTCTTAAACCACATGACTGTCTCAGTTAATCCGTGAAAAAAAACCGGTCTCCTTTTCGCTTTCGAAATCTGCCAGCTAACAGAGCAAATGTTGTTGTTGCATCACCCAGTATTTGGTCCTCCGTCAGTCGCGTTCAATATGCCGCATCGCGGGCGGGTATACTGTCCAACAAAACTGACTTGTGGTTGGGGTACCATTGATGTGGTTGACACTAGGGGTGAACGCCAGGTCCTGTGGCCTCCAGCAAAATTATATAACGTTGTATTGGAGAAGATTTTAAGATTTTATGGCGTAACAATATATCAGCATAAATTCCATTACATGCACGTAGTCCCTATGAAAACTTTACAATTTTAATCAACGTCAGTCACATGGTTTTGGGCTGATTAAAAAAGATGACATGCACATATTGATGATGGATAATAATATAGACATAGTGGTGGGATCAGTAACCCAGCGTGCAGTGTCTATGACTCTGGCAAAGGCCTTGGCATGAACACGCACAGTCAAAGCATCATCCTTTCTTATAAACATTTGTGAGTCTGTTTTATGAGCGAAGCCTATCATCAAGAATCCAAAATTTAACGTTAACCCTCATTCGAATGACATTTTGAATTTTCAGCAGTCATGGTTGTTCTTAACATCACTTGTTATCTCTTACTCAATGAAATTCGTGCTCATGGGTTAGTTAGCCTGTAATGAAGGTGATTTGTTTTTCTCGAGATGTTTTCAACTACTTTTGTGTTATTCTAAACTCTGTCAGGACATATGGTGAAAATGAAAAGGACGCTATATCCTGTATCTGAACTATATTAATGTTTTTACAGTACTTTTCATAGTTTTGGTTCAGATTCGGGAACTGTTGTTAGTTGTATTGGACAATTGATGGAGCTGCAGGGATAGAAGCTGAAGGTCATACAGACTGCAACACACGGCCGTCTAGATCGGGATTCACATCCGTAAAGCGGTCACTCTTTCAAAATACTTCTCCAACCCTATTGAGAAGGCTGAAGAGCTGGAGGGGTCGGGCAGGGGACAACCCATGCCCCTTACGGCTGTGACAATGGGAAGAGGTCTTGATCAAACAAAAGCACGCGAGGACGAGTGTTATGTTTGGACGGTGGGTCAGGTAGCCTGGCTAACCGGGGCTAACCCATTCACTTCTCCGAGGCCGCATTATACATTCACTGCGACCGGGATATTTTTGAATAAAGAATTGATGGCCTAAAATAGGTTGCGCTGTGTACAATGTGGAGAAATGACTTTTCGGATTAATCCAATTGGATTAACTTGACTTTCGGGACAAGATAACACAGGCGGATCACGGCATTGATAACATTTTCTGTATGTTGAAGTTGTTTAATAAGTGAACTCAGAGAATTTCTTCATTTCGCGCGTTCTGTTTGTCAAACTGTCTCTTTCTTAGTCCTTCTTCCCACGCATGGGACACAAAGCACGAAAATCCCCAGCCTTCCTTCAATGTATGTGAAAAAGGGATCCGTCATCTCCCTTAAACTCATCTTTGATATTCTACCAGTCATTCCATTGTCTCTGAAAAGTGATGGAAACTAAATTGTACAGGTAACACAGGTTCTATTCATGAATCTTTAAGGATGGCGTGCTCTGACTAACATTTTGCCTCTTAGCTTATTGTACGTCAAAAAAGCAATTTGTAAATCCTTAAGGAAAAAATGGAAACTCCTTAAGAAGATTATATTAGGATAGACCGACTTTCCCACAGGTGCAGTGCATGGGAAACGCCATTTTATTCGGTTCATTTTGAAGGCTTACAAGAGATATTAAAGCAGTAGGGGTAAATGCAAATATGCACAACGCTCGAAAAGGCATATTTTGTGGTAAACATTTTCGGCATTATTTAGATTGATAAATTCCTGCATAATTGTGACTATATCTATATCTATCAAGTCTATATCTCCCCCCCCCCCCCCTCCCACTAAAGATAATGTTCGACGGATGGAAATAAAATGATTAAAATGCAATGAATATCACATAAAATGTCTGCCGATCATATATTTTCATAGAGCTGGCCGTAGTAATAAAGCAAGTTTCAAGATTTATCTAGGTCAAGTATGAAATTTAATACACCTGATAGGTTCGGGTAAAAGGCAATTAACCTGCGCGCGGCGGTACTACAGGCACGTGCCTAATTATACAAACACAAATCTGTCAGAGTTTTAAAACGTTTCAGTGCCACGCGACATCAAATATGTCGAGCTATGGAAGAGTCAATATAGGCCATATTCTATATATCGGTAAATATCACCTTTCAAGTTCGGTGCAAACCGCGCCCTGCTTTTATCAGCATTGCAGGGCCATTGAGAACCGCTTAAGCATGGCCGCTATACACGACTGATGCTATCACCCAGGGATATACGTTCTCATCAGTGGAGATTCTCTAAAATAAGATATACTGACAACCAAAGAAAAAAATGCTGGTTTACAGGCACGCATACCTGTGAATGACAAACCAAATGATATAATGATCTTGCTTCAAAAGTAGAAAAATGCATTCAGAGATCAGCTAGCACTTAAATCTGTGAGAAGTGTCTTTCATCCCTTTCCCGTGTGCACGTCTGAATAGCCATGGATGCTTGAAATAAGCGACTATACGCCCGACAATTGATGGATGAGCAATTGATGCTAAATGAGGAAACATCTTTCGATTCCT
Organism: Hanleya hanleyi; assembly: GCA_036873755.1. Lineage (NCBI taxonomy): Eukaryota > Metazoa > Mollusca > Polyplacophora > Lepidopleurida > Hanleyidae > Hanleya > Hanleya hanleyi. The sequence goes on along the minus strand of JAVTVY010029667.1, from coordinate 57,520 downwards.
CCTTTATTTGTTGGAATGACGGCAATAGAGTATGAGATAAAGGACACGTGTCTGAAGACACTGGGCGAGAATGGAGAATGCTATAACAGGACCTTCCATTCTTCGTACCGCCATTGTCTCCGGATCGTCTCAGACTAGGATGTTCTAACAATGGTTCGCGCTAAGCTTCATCTTTACAAGTTCATCCCATAACCTGAACATAAACCAACCAAACACCTTCCCGCCTATAACTGAACGTGGGAACGCACAACTGGTCACACCGGGGAAGTCTATGTATAATTAAATTCATTACGGGATGCTGGTTTGGCTTGCCTCAACTGTCAAGTGTGCCGAATCTCTAGGTGATGGTTCGTCGTGACCGGCAAAGGTATAATTTTGTTGTCTGCGTCAACTTTTAGTATCAGGGTATAAATACTATGACACACAATGTTGGTAAGAATTGAAAAGAAAAAGTACTTGGAACATAAAATTGAGGTGATCAATGGCTTGATTGAAAAGCCTTGAAATGACAATTTAGAATGCAATATCTTGAAAAGGCCTTGAAAATTGGAAGCTTCAAGATGAACGAACCGTGTAGATATATATATAATATATCGCATACGAAAAATATACTCTATACTACCACACGCACATAATTGTAAATATGCTCTGTACTACCACACGCACATAATTGTAAATATACTCTATACTACCACACGCACATAATTTTAAGTATAATCTATACTACCACACGCACATAATTGTAAATATAATCTATACTACCACACGCACATAATTGTAAATATAATCTATACTACCACACGCACATAATTGTAAATATACGCTACTCTATACTACCACACTCACATAATTGAAAATACACTCTATACAACCACACTCACATAATTGTAAATGTTCTCTACACTACAACGCTCACATAATTGTAAATATACTTTATACTACCACACTCACATAATTGTAAATATGCTCTGTACTACCACATTCACATAATTGTAAATATGCTCTGTACTACCACACTCACATAATTGTAAATATACTCTATACTACCACACGCACATAATTGTAAATATACTCTATACCACCACACGCACATAATTGTAAATATACTCTATACTACCACTCGCACATAATTGTAAATATACTCTATACTACCACACTCACATAATTGTAAATATACTCTGTACTATCCTACTCACATAATTGTAAATATACTCTTTACTACCACACGCACATAATTGTAAATATACTCTGTACTATCCTACTCACATAATTGCAAATATACTCTTTACTACCACACGCACATAATTGTAAACATTACCCTATACTACCACACTCACATAATTGTAAATATACTCTATACTACCACACACACATAATTGTAAATATACTCTATACTACCACACTCACATAATTGTAAATATACCCTATATTATCACACACACATAATTGTAAATATACTCTATACTACCCACTCACATAATTGCAAAATATATCCTATGCTACCACACTCACATAATTGTAAATATACTCCATACTACCACACTCACATAATTGTAAATATACCCTATACTACCACACTCACATAATTATAAATATACTCTATACTACCACACGCACATAATTGTAAATATACTCTATACCACCACACGCACATAATTGTAAATATACTCTATACTACGACTCGCACATAATTGTAAATATACTCAATACTACCACAATTACATAATTGTAAGTATAATCTGTACTACCACACTCAGATAATTGTAAATATACCCTATATTATCACACACACATAATTGTAAATATACTCTATACTACCCACTCACATAATTGCAAAATATATCCTATGCTACCACACTCACATAATTGTAAATATACTCCATACTACCACACTCACATAATTGTAAATGTACCCTATACTACCACACTCACATAATTATAAATATACTCTATACTATCACACGCACATAATTGTAAATATACTCTATACCACCACACGCACATAATTGTAAATATACTCTATACTACGACTCGCACATAATTGAAAATATACTCAATACTACCACAATCACATAATTGTAAGTATACTCTGTACCACCACACTCAAATAATTGTAAATATACTCTTTACTACCACACGCACATAATTGTAAATATACTCTATACTACCACAAGCACATAATTGTAAATATACTCTATACTACCACACACACATAATTGTAAATATACTCTATACTACCACACTCACAAATTGTAAATATATTCTATATTACCACACACACATAATTATAAGTATAATCTATACTACCACACGCACATAATTGTAAATATACTCTATACTACCACACTCACATAATTGTAAATTTACTCTATACTACCACACGCACATAATTGTAAATATACTCTATACTACCACACTCACATAATTGTAAATATACCCTATACTACCACACTCACATAATTGTAAATATACTCTATACTACCACACTCACATAATTGTAAATATACTCTATACTACCACACGCACATAATTGTAAGTGTACCCTATACTACCACACTCACATAATTGTAAATATACCCTATACCTCCACACTCACATAATTGTAAATGTACTCTATACTACCACACTCACATAATTGTAAATATACTCTATACTACCACACTCATATAATTGTAAATGTACCCTATACTACCACACTCACATAATTGAAAATATACCCTATACTACCCCACTCACATAATTGTAAATGTACTCTATACTACCACACTCACATAATTGTAAATATACTCTATACTACCACACTCACATAATTGTAAATTTACCTTATTCTACCACACTCACATAATTGTAAATATACTCTATACTACCACACTCACATAATTGTAAATATACCCTATACTACCACACTCACATAATTGTAAATATACGCTATAGCACCACACACACATAATTGTAAATATACTCTATACTACCACACGCACATAATTGTAAATGTACCCTATACTACCACACTCACATAATTGTAAATATACCCTATACTCCCACACTCACATAATTGTAAATGTACTCTATACTACCACACTCACATACTTGTAAATATACTCTGTATTACCACACTCACATACTTGTAAATGTACTCTATACTACCACACTCTCGTAATTGTAATTATATTCTATACTACCACACACACATAATTGTAAATGTACTCTATACTACCACACTCACATAATTGTTAATATACCCTATACTACCACACTCACATAATTGTAAATATAATCTATACTACCACACACACATAATTGTAAATATACTCTATACTACCACACACACATAATTGTAAATGTACTCTATACTACCACACTCACATAATTGTAAATATACCCTATACTACCACACTCACATAATTGTAAATATACTCTATACTACCACACACACATAATTGTAAATATACTCTATACTACCACACGCACATAATTCTAAATGTATCCTATACTACCACACTCACATAATTGTAAATATACCCTATACTACCACACTCACATAATTGTAAATGCACTCTATACTACCACTCTCACATAATTGTAGATATACTCTATACTACCACACTCACATAATTGTAAATGTACCCTATACTACCACACACACATAATTGTAAATGTACTCTATACTACCACACTCACATAATTGTAAATATACTCTGTAGTGCTATGTACTACCACAAGCACATAATTGTAAATATAATCTATACTACCACGCGCACATAATTGTAAATATAATCTATACTACCACACGCACATAATTGTAAATGTACCCTATACTACCACACTCACGTAATTGTAAATATACTCTATACTGCCACACACACATAATTGTAAATATACTCTACACTACCACACTCATAAAATTGTAAATATACTCTATACTACCACACTCACATAATTGTAAATATACTCTATACTACCACATACACATAATTGTAAATATACCCTATACTACCACACTCACATAATTGTAAATATACGCTATACTACCACACACACATAATTGTAATTATACTCTATACTACCACACTCACATAATTGTAAATTTACTCTAAACTATAACACTCACATAATTGTAAATGTACTCTATACTACCACACTCGCATAACTGTAAATATACCCTATGCTATCACACTCACATAATTGTAAATATACCCTTTACTACCACACTCACATAATTGTAAATATACTCTATACTACCACACTCACATAATTGTAAATCTACTCTATACTACCACACTCACATAATTGTAAATGTACTCTATAGTATCACTCGCACATAATTGTAAATTCGGTCTAAAACTGCGTTAACATACACAAGAAATTGATTCCCAGCAATAACCTTTGGTCTGTTTGAAATTAATATTCTTTCTATTTATCCAAGTTAACTGGAGCGTATAGAATTAAGAAAACACTGAATTCTGATTATCATAATCTTAAAATCATTTGAGTGGCACCAGTAGTTTTCCTGACCGTCAATCCATTTCCGACGATATCAGGACTTTAAACGCTCAACTTAGAAGATCGTCCTGCGACAGGTTCGTTTTGATAAAAATTGTAGCCAATCGACTATAAATGTGGCTCAGTTATCGTCGACTATAAATGTGGCTCAGTTGTCATCGACAAAAAATGTGGCTCAGTTATCATCGACTATAGATGAGACCCATTTATCAACGATTATAGATGTGACTCAGTTATAATCGACTGTAGATATGGCTCAGCTATCATCGACTATAGATGTGACTCAGGTATTATCGACTATAGATGTGACTCAGGTATCATCGACTATAGATGTGACTCAGCTATCAACGGCTATAGATGTGACTCATTTATCATCGACTATACATGTGACTCAGGTATCAGCGACTATAGATGAGACTCGGTTACCATCGACTATAAATGTGACCCAGTTCACATCGACTATAGGCGTGACTCAGTTCTCGTCGACTATAGATGCGACTCGGTTATCATCGACTATAGATGTGATTCAGTTATCATCGACTATAGATGTGACTGTTATCATCGACTATAGATGTGACTCAATTATCGTCGACTATAGATGTGACTCAGTTATCATCGACTATAGATGTGACTCAGTTTTCATCGACTATAAATGTGACCAGTTCTCATCGACTATAGATGTGGCGCAGTTATCATCGACTATAGATGTGACTCATTTATCATCGGCTATAAATGTGACTCAGTTCTCATCGACTACAGATGTGGCTTAGTTATCATCGACTGAAGATGTGGCTCAGTTACTATCGACTATAAATGTAGCTCAGTTATCATCGACTAAAAATGTGATGATATCTGAGCCACAGTTATCATAGATGTGTCTCAGTTATCATCGCCTATAAATGTGACTCAGTTCTCATCGACTATAGATGTGACTTAGTTGTCATCGACTATAGATGTGACTCAGTTACCATCGATTATAAATGTGGCTCAGTTATCATCGACTATAGACGTGACTCAGTTATCATCGACTGTAAATGTGACTCAGTTCTCATCGACTATAAACGTGGCCCAGTTATCCTCGACGATAGATGTGACTCAGTTATCATCGTCTATAGATGTGATTTAGTTATCATCGACTATAGATGTGGCTCAGTTGCATCGACTAAAATGTGACTCAGCTCTCATCGACTATAGATGTGGCTCAGTTATCATCGACTATAGATATGACTCAATTATCGTCGACTATAGATGTGGCTCAGGTATCATCGACTTTAGATGTGACTCAGTTATCATCGACTATAGATGTGACCCAGTTATCATCGACTGTAGATGTGACTCAGTTATGGTCGACTGTAGATGTGACTTAGTTATCATCGACTATAGATGTGATTCAGGTATCATCGACTATAGATATGGCTGAGTTATCATCGTCTATAAATGTGGCTCAGTTATCATCGACTATAGATGCGACTCAGTTATCATCGACTATAAATGTGACTCCGGTATCATCGACTATAAATGTGGCTCAGTTATCATCGACTATAAATGTGACTCAGTTATCATCGACTGCAAATATGCCTCATTTCTCATCAACTAAGAATGTGATTCAGTTATCATTCACTATAGATGCTAACTGAGGTACCTTTATAATCTATCAAAACTTGGACACATCTATCGTCGATGAAAACTAATAGCGAATATCAAGAGTCATGTTTTATTTATCACATGATATACATGTCAAATCCAGAATCTGAATATCCGATTGTTTTCCACCAGAAGGAATCTATATCAGTTATCTGGTCGCGCATTGATCATGCATTGCATTACCGCAATATTAATGTTTTTGATGTTTCTATAGGTTAAAATGAATCAGACGCATGTTACCATCACGTTGTGTTTTTCATCACCAAATTGGTACAATTGGGATCAATTCACTTGATGACACTATAATTATGTCCATTTTAATTAGTCGTCTATTTTGGAGCTTGCCAACAATCAGTAGTTAACTCTGCATAAATTCTGGGTTTTTTTTGCATCGTGTAGAACTCGTCAAAATGATCACCATTACTCCGTGACATCGATAATATATCACGCTTGAAATAACTTTGTAATTCTTACCGTAATTCATGTTCCGGGCCTCAATTACAAGGGGAGACGTTATAATGTATTCGTGTTCAGTAGCACAAAGGTCAACAATGCCGTGCACCGTCATAGAGGTGTGTGCGGTTTATCATTTGACAATTTCACTGGGCATGGAATATAAGCCACACTCCCACGGACCGCCTGTTATTATTTTATATGGCATCAATTAATTTTGTGCCAGCGAGCATGAATACAGGCCGGGTACATGAAACAACTGTACCGTACTGGAGTCTTATATGGGGAGAACTACAAAGTTATTTCAAGCGTGATATACTATCGATATCACGGAGAAATTGTAGTTATTTTTTCGAGTTCGGTTTGTTCTACACGCTGAAAGAAAAATTTATGCAGAGTTAACTATTTATTTTTGACAAGCTCCAAAGTACACGACTAATTAAAATGGATAGACTTTAGCCTGAGAAGTCGAAAGAGACGATACCAATTCCCACAAACAATGACGACAGTCATTGCTGTGTGTGTTGTCTGGTCTTACTGTCTGATACGATCGCTGCTATCAGTATAACACACGTTTACTCCATCTTCACACGTCATGGTTTATTTTTAAGCCAAAAAGCGAAACCTTGACCATGTTACACCGATCATGTTAACATGTTAGTGATCTGAATTGTCAATATTGTCAACACAGACTGTGGCTTTTCTCATGAGCACGGTTCATCCCCATGTGGACCAGGGGTATTTAGGGTAGATACCCTGGTTTTAGCCAGTATGGTCTACTCTAGCTATAGGGGTCGTGCGAACACCTTTGGCTGACCACTGAATGGCGACCGGTTCATCGGTAATGATCCGGGGACAATGTCGATCGATTTTTTACATTATTATCGAGTTTTGACGAGACTTCGCCAAAATAGTTTGTGCATCGGGGAAATGTTCAACCTTAGATAAAAATAGCGATTTTGGCGAATCAAATTGATTCGATGAATTTTGTTCTGTCTATACGTCTATTTCTAAAGGATTACCTATTTTGCTGAGCCTTTATCAGTAATTTACCTGCATCGGAACTGGCACTGCTCCATCACATATACCTTATCATTAATCTGTGTAAATTCAAGGATCGTCAATTTGAATCAAGTGCAAAGTTCTCTTGATGAAGTGAGGTAGGCCAATTTTTCGACTACAATAACCGTTTGTGGGCTCATTATGGACATTGCCCGCTCGTCTGTTTATGCGATAAATGTCACCGACAATACGTCATTATAGAATTCAGGTTTCAAGCTGAGAGGGCTGTCTCTCAGGTCGAGCCCATGACAAGAGAAATGATTACAGTTTCGACATAGTTGACTACCCATTGCTGGATAGAAATATGTCGGAAGCGTCAGCATATAGTGCGTTCATATATATCTCGCCTAGTAACATTTGCTAGATCCTCCGTAAAATGTGACGATTTCAATCAACGTCACACGCCATGTTTCTAAAAAATTGGTTATACTACCAAACGCATTCACGCCCCAAGTTTGGTGATAGATTGTAGTCTGATCTAGTGTGTGAGACGTTGTCTAATTCCGTCGAAGCTGGGGTTATACAAGGGGCGAATGCAAGCGTCTAGTCCGTCATTCAGTATTTTCAGCCATCGTCCATTAAAGAATTTCTGCGTCCATAATCCAAAGATTTAATTGATATAATAGCTTTAGTACTAAATTAAAAAATATATATATAGTTTCATGAAAGAGAGAATAGGTCAGCAATGTTCAATGATGTCGGCAAGACATTGTGATGTTCTAAAAATATCAAATCCGTATCGCTGATCAGTGTTCCTAATTCATATGATTTTCGTTCTATAGGTGTATCTCAGTCACGCTTTCATTGTGACTGTTCATATGAGCATAATGGGGATCTTGAAATACATGGGTTCATATGGCCCCTAGACTCGGGTTAAGCCTAATTAGACACAAGTTACGAAACGTAACGCCATAGGTCTTGCATGTTGCGCTTGTATTTTGCTTCAGCATGCGATATGTATCGCCAGATTTGGGAAACTTTGAGGCGCTTAGTGATATACATAAACAACGTGTTATACAAGAGGTGCATGGTGTTATAACAGTCACAACCAAAGCGCGAGTGAGAAACCATATCCAAGAAAATGACTTGGTAATTCACTCGAAAAAGTAATACAAACTGGTGATTGGGCTATAAGAACATCAGGCTGTCTTGCCGGCATCATGCATTGGTAACTGTTGACATCTTCCCTATGGGAAATTGCAATAGCAACTACTACTGACACAATTGTCGTATTACGACAATTGTTTCATTAGCATTGTTTAGGTCGTCAGCTAATGTCGTAATTGCGTCATTAGCAGGCGACTGTGCGTGGACCGAGTCTACGGATGTGGGACTCAACCTACCCTCGAGTCGCCGGAGAGAGTCTACGGATGTAGGACTCAACCTTCCCTCAAGTCGTTGGAGCGAGTCTACGGATGTAGGACTTACTTTCCCTCAAGTCGTTGGAACGAGTCTACGGATGTGGGACTCAAACTATCCTCAGGTCGTTGGAGCGAGTCTACGGATGTAGGACTTACTTTCCCTCAAGTCGTTGGAACGAGTCTACGGATGTGGGACTCAAACTATCCTCAGGTCGTTGGAGCGAGTCTACGGATGTAGGGCTCAGCCTTCCCTCAAGTCGTTGGAGCGAGTCTACGGATGTAGAGCTCAACCTTCCCTCAAGTCGTTGAAGTGAGTCTACGGGTGTAGGGCTCAACCTTCCTTCAAGTCGTTGGAGCGAGTCTACGGATGTAGGGCTCAACCTTCTCTCAAGTCGTTGAAGTGAGTCTACGGGTGTAGGGCTCAACCTTCTCTCAAGTCGTTGAAGTGAGTCTACGGATGTAGGGCTCAACCTTCTCTCAAGTCGTTGAAGTGAGTCTACGGATGTAGAGCTCAACCTTCTCTCAAGTCGTTACCTGTAGCTGCTCTGGTCCTGTCTGGTGATTCCCGACATACCTGGGCCTATCCGGTAATGTTTGGTGACGAGTTAGTACTGCCTGGTGGTTCCAGGCCTACTCCGTCCTGCGTGGCGAGGAATTAGTACATGTCTGGTGGTTCGGGGCCTACTCGATCCTTCCTGGCGAGGAATTAGTACTCCCTTCCCAGTACTCCCTCATCTTGACTTTCAGTCAGAGAACGTGCACGCATGGGCAGAAGAATTCATGGAAGGAACATAAAGAGTTCGTTGGTGGTGAATTAGTTCTGCCTGGTAGTTCTGGACCTACCCGGTCCAGCTTGGTGCTGAAGTAGTTTGGCCTAGTAATTGTGGACCTCCTAGTGCTTGGTGAAGAATTAGTAAGTACTCCCTCTTCAGTATTAACTCCTCCCGCCTCCTTCTGGACAGAAGGAGTCATGGGCGGACGTTAAAAGATCTGGAACGACCTGGTTCTGATTGATGCTGAATTAATACTGCCTGACAGTTCGGACCTACCCGGTCCTGCTTAGTGCTGAATTATTATGGTCTGGTAATTAGATCTGCCCGGTATTGCTTGGTGAGGAATTAGTACTCCCTCCCAAGTACTCCCTCCCCCGCTCCCTCAGCAAGATAACCTGCATGCATGGGCAGAATGAGTCATGGATGGGCGGACTGTGACAGACATACAGATTAGCAACATACTAACTTCCTTTTGGAGGACCGCTAACTGCTAGGTATCGAATCTGACGATAGCTCCACTTGGTATTCGCTGAAATCGCAATCCTTGCATTAGAACAGCGACCCCTGGTGGCAAAGTGCAGAAAGGATGACGTCATCATGTTGACCATACTTTGATTGGTAGATATATCAAAGACTTAGTCATACATCATGTGTGATATATTTCTGCATCAAATAAAACAGGGGTTTTGGCTCAAAAATAAACCTTGACGTTGTGAAGATGCAAATAATTACTGGTCCCCAGTTGTGACAATAAGCGTCAACATGCTCGCTACCACGTCTTTTGAGTGACAGTCGCCTGCTATTGTCACATCCGTTGTGCTGATGACACAATTGCGACAATTGTGTCATTAGTAGTTTGTTGCTGATATTGTCTTATGAATTTGGTCCTACCATTATGAACGGGCATTCTTCACGTGTGCATTCTGATCTAACGCTATAGTGTTGTAACCCCAAAAGCGAGATATTGTTTCTTCTTTTCGCACTTGTCTTCTCCGTTCTTTTGGGGCACACATATGGTGTTCCGTGGTCACATGTATGGTGTTCCGTGGGCACATATATGGTATTCCGTGGAGCTAAACTCTGAGGATCTATGATTATGGGTCCTGAATCTGAATAAAATGAGTTTCATGAAAATACGCTGTCGTGTAAGCTTTGTGCTTCCTTGTTAAGGGACGCATGGTTATCTTCACCGTTGTGCGAACCTACAAAATGACGTTGCAACGCATTCAATTCGTCAAGCTCAGCATGGGTGCATTTTGTTGAGGGGTAAGGAATGTTTTGCACCCCTCAAATCATATTCACAAGTCCAGGTAAATCCTAAATCGATCGATACACTGGTTCGCGAGGATGCACTCAAATACACTCGACCAACTCATCAGAAAATTTTCTTGTCTATACACATGAAACTATACTTGTCGAACACTAACCCTCCCATTACATTTGTGAAGCGCAAATCTGGTCACGCCACTGAACGCACTATATAGCCAATAAGTTGGTGGTGATGGTGATGGGGTCGTGGCTGGGATGTTGAATGGATGTGGGGTAAACTTGGTCGAATGTATAATCACTACAACAGTTGTCGAGAAACAAGATAAATTGGCTGACTGACTTGTCAGGAGATACTTTAGTTAGCACCGTAACTTCAGTTTGACAACACGACGTTTTCCAGCACTTCTGTTCCCGCTGTTCTCTGCATTCACGTAATATTAGATATTATTCAATCGAACAAAGCGGATGTTCTGCACCATTTTGCTTGACTGCACTTTTAACGAGATTTATACGTCTTAGGTAATTGCCAGATTTTATCTCTGTCTATAATTCGTGAACAGAATGTTCACTAAAGCACTATAATACAATTAACCCTTGCATGTGTCACTAATCAAAGCGTCACTGTTTGGACAGACCTGACGTGACCACGAGCTGCCGTTTTAATGAGATTACCATCAAGGAGATGCGTTCATTTGAACGTCTCTCCAAATGCTATTATTTCGTACTGTGGGTATTGTCCTTAGTTGTCACCGAGACTGAATCGACAGATGTGACATTCCGACGACCCCAGAGGTTGGGCCATCCAAAACTAAATCGGGATTCCTTCAGTCAATACCGTACAGTTCCGGAAGTGTCCTCGTCTTAGGTCGCCGTTACACCTCAGACCCATAAGCTTACCCTAATCTTATAAATCAACATTCTACTTCCAGTTTTAAATTCTAGTGAAACGTTCCCAAACAATCGTCACTTTTAGGTTACCATGCTATGTTATGCAGTCTATGAACAGAAAAATACATTCGTTTGGGGCTCTCTGTTTATCTGATCTTCTACCATTCATTCAAACAGTAATTAGGACCTTTGACAAAATTCGCTATGACGCTTAAATGGTCCGTGGATGGCATTGACGTATCGTTTTGTCTTTGAGTTTTTCAAAACGTTGGTCTGGCGCATGCGTTCTATCATCTCATCACACCATGCAGACAAGCGCTGAACCATGATTTGTTTCTTGTTTTCGCGGTTGCCCCCAGGTGGCTCATTTGAGAATATATCAATAGTCTGTTTTTTTCCTTATCATCAAATAAACTTTTACTTATATTTAGCAATTGAACTCTGCCCCTATCACAAGACCGTATTTACATTTTAATCGATGGCATATATCAACCCATTGTTGGCGCTTCAAATTGCGCTGGAAGGCAAACTTATCGAGTACGGGTATTTTTTTATCCAGCTGTTTCAGTCAAATAATCAAAAGTTAATAAAAGGTTGAAATTGTGAGCCAGCTCGAGCAAGATGAAAACTCATCATAAAACTAGAAGGTAAAATTAATCCCGTCTCTTTCCAAATCCTGACCTATTACAACTTTTCTGATCGGTTCTGAGATCTTCGCTATACCCTCATAGGCACCTGCATCGGCACCTGTGCTACCTGTGTAAGACGTGTATATGTAAACAGAAAACTGAAGAAAGTGGGGGAATAAGTTTCCTGAATGCAGTTTACTGATTATTCCGAATGTAATTTTTAATCTGTAAAAACACTTCGCACGACAGTCGCCGTTATATTACTGTTTTAAAATAAAAGCTCAATTGAAAATTCACCGATCTTTTGTAAAACCGTGTACGACAGCAATAAGGTTACCTTTTTATATCGGTATTTGGTCCCTTCAATCAAGGATTTTAAACGTTACCAGCTTTAATCGCTTTGATAGTAAATCTAGATTTGTAGTGGCAGTGCCTGTCTACGGTGCAAAAAATCGCGCGTGAATATATAATCCTCTGCTTAGCAAACTGTAACACATTCATTATTCGATGAAGATTTTATCTTAATTTTTTAAAATATATTTAACTATTTTTCACCTTATTTTTCACTGCAGGTTCTTAAGTCTAGGTATGGAAAAATCTCTGCAAATTTGCACAGCATGAATTCCAATGTTACCTGCACACGCATAGCTTTGCACACTACAAATATTTAACCTGTATATGAAGAAAATTAAAAATCCAAATCACATTGTAATTTACAATATGTAATTAAGTGTGATTAAAATCTCTGTATACCCGAGATGTTTGTATTGTTGTTATGTTAATTTTCCGTATATTTAGTGTAACTCAGACAGATCCACTACGTGAATGAAAGCAGAACTAGGGCGTTACTGAGTGCAAGTTTACAGAAATATGCGGGGTGGTCGCCTGATCAGAAGATTTATTTGAATGTGAAGTATTAAATCCATAAGGGGGTCAGAGAACCAGGTGTCCTGGCACAGGTATAACATTCCCCAGTCCACCATATAACGGTGTGCCACGCGCCAAACTACCAACGAGGAATTGCACCATTTATTAGGACAGGTCACGTGTAAGTGGTCGGAGGATTAGCTCTGTAGGCTTATGTATCTCCCAAGGTTTGAAATAGCCATCAAACAGTCCGGCCTGTCTTCGATATAAAGTCGCCTCGTGCTTTTCTCTGTTTACTTTCTTCCATTTTTGAATGACAAGCGGCACGCGATGTCAAAATAAGACGGGTATATATTGTCATAATGGCGACAGCTGCAGACGTGGACAATTCCCCCGAAGCTACCTTATACGATCGTATTAAAAACCTCTGTACTTGTACAGGTAATGCTCGGGTAGACAGGGCCAATTTGTAACCCTTGAACATCTGCCTCTTCAAAAAGTTTAATCACGTGACCCGCCACACGACCGATCATCATCGCACGCGTTGACGCTATCATCTGATTGGTCAGCGAGTTTTCGGCTCGAGCTACCTGTCAGTCCTCGTCTTTCACACTTGTATTTGTCTAGAAGAATGCCGTTTTAGCGAGATGGATTCTAGCTAGTGGTATTTCTGAACAAAGACCAGGAGATAGCACACATGACCCCGGGGTCAAGACTCATAATTCATTTACCCCCTGCTAAGTTTTATGTTTGGGTGGAAAATGTGGCTCTACTGAAATAAAGGTTGCAAAACAATTTATCAACCTTAAATCATATTTACCAGTAAGAATTTCTACGTGGTACGAAAGCTATGCAATAAGTAGAGCAAATATTTACTCTCAGCTGAACACAATTTGCTTTTTAACACTTTTGCTGCTTACCTTAGGATTTTATAAGCGTGGGCGGAAATGAATTGTATGTAAAAAGTAGATTAAGTTATAAGAAATGTTGAGAAAAGAGGGTTTACTCGGTCCGAATGAAGAAAAAAATATACCGCGAGTATATTTGTTCTTCTCTGAGAGCACTGTATTGACATTTACTTTAATATCCTGCAGAAATCCTGGCCGTTAAGAATGAAAACTATTGTTTGTGACTCTGACTCGTTTTCTGGTAGAATGAGCAACAAAGTGTATTTCAACTGGAATGAAAGGTTCGTCTAAAAAGAGGCCCAAGAACTGAAGCAAAACGAAGACTTTAATTTTACACAAACATAAACTACAACAACTTGTGTTTACCTACATCTAAAACGGAGATTATTTCATTCACTACCATTTTTTTTTTGGTAATTAAACTTGACAATATATACAAAGATTTATAAAAATATATAAAGAAACGTAGGATAAAGGTACGTTGTCTGTAACACTGTAAATATAGACCTAATAAAATTGCATGAAATATATATATGAGTTGATATAACTGACACAAGCCCGTAAAGACTATCAATGTTGTTCTTTATTAATAAACTCATCAGAAATAGAAACACACAAATGCCTTAGAAAAAGTTTGAACGCTACGAAATATTTTATTCATCTGTATTTTTTCTTCGAATGCATCTAACTATTGTTATCTAACTATTGTTCTCACAGGAGCCGACCCCTTGAGACCTTGCTTTTTAGGGAGAGAGAGATATCTATATTATCTTCAATATTTTTATACCCATATTTGAAATATATGATTAGATCGAGTAATTAGATAGGATACTATTATTTTTTATTATTAATTTTCTTAATTAGTGGGGTAGTGGTTTTCCTTGATGCAATCCTCTTGAACATCTTGAACAATAGGTCATATTGATGTTTATCGTTCGATTCATACGTTGCCATCTCTCATTGTCTGTCTTATTTTTTCTGCAGAACATTTGGTTTGTTTTCCAGATTGAAGTTTTTCTCGTATTTCGATCGAAAGCGCCACTGATAATATTATTCGGACCTACTCAGTCTTTAATATTTGCTATGTATGGAGAGATGTATCTGGAGGGAGTTTATATACTTTGTTCATCAATTCATGTACTTCCATATTCGATCAATATTCGATGATCTCTCGAAGTCATCTAATGCTTTCCCTTACTATATATGGACTCTTATATGTACCCTCCGATGACAGCCTTACAATCAAAGAGCTGGGTAAGTTTATGGGAATGTGCCGAAATTCTGGTGGGATTTGCAGGGTGATCTGGTGTGGCTCCTGGAAGTTTGGTGGTAAACTGCTGAGATTGTTGCCCTATATTTGCGGATTTGTGATGGGTAATGCTGGGTTAGTGACAGGCATGGGCTGATATGAACCAAGTTCACGCTGAGAAAGTGATGGGCACCATTTCAGAGAAGCAAAGTCAAGACAGAAAGTGCTAGACACTCTTTCAGAGAAATAAAGAACAAACGCAATGATGGGATTGTCGGAAAATGGTTTCAGTTTGGTTTTACTGGGGCATTGCACTGGATATCCTTTCATAGAAATAAGAAACAAAGTCAATGCTGGGAAAGTGCTGGGAATCCTCACAGATAAATAAAGTTGATAGATGGGCACGCAAAGTCAATGCTAGGAAAGTGCTGGGCAATCTTACAGAAATAAAGTTCTTGCTGGGAAATTGCTGGACATCCTCTCAGATACACGATTTGATGTATGGGCGAATGGTGGCCATAGATGCTATAATCACTACTTGGAACAAAGTCCAAGTTGGGAAAGCGCTTGGCACCGAGGGAACAAAGTTGGTTAGAAGGAAATGATGATAACGTGATGGACAAGCAAAACAATTGGGTTGGGGCCATGCATAAATGACATGCAGAAACGAAAAAAGTAATTGCTGGTTAACATTTTAATGCTGGCCATGTCATGAGCAAACTATGGGATTTATACACGTTGTTTCATTGGTTATATTGAAGTGTCCAATAGAAAACACTGTCTTTGTTCAAGTACTATGGACATTTTGAATTTGTGTGTGTGATCTGTAATTTGAGTTCTAGGCCTATATATTTCATAATTAAAGGAACATTGGGAGATAATGAAGGACAATTGGAGGAAAGACCTTTGTGTATCTGTTTATTATTATCACATCATATTTAGACCTATATCTCTATAAAAATGAAGCGCGCATTCTCTCTCGTCGACTTTATGACAAAAGAGATGATTACTATTTCGACATCGTAAACTATCCCTTTCTGGACAGTAATATTTCAGTGGGACCTGCATATGGCGTATACATATCTCGCCTAGTAGTATTTACTAGATCCTGTTTAAATGTGATGATTTTAATCAAGGTCACAAAACATTGTTGCAGAAATTTATAAAACAGGGCTATACCACCAAGCGCCTCCACTCAAATTTTCTCAAATTTGGCGATACATATCGCATGCTGATAGCAAAATACGAGCGTAGCGTGCAAGATCTATGGCGTTACGTTTCGTAACTTGTGTCTAATTCTGCTTAACCCGGGGCTAGGGGCCGTATGAACCCATGTACTTTAAGATCCTCATGGTGTTCATATGAACAGTCACAATCAAGCGTGACTGAGATACATCATTCTCTAGATGACGACTTTGCAACGAATATTATGGATTAGGAATACTGATCAGCGATACGGATTTGATATTTTTGGAACATCATGATGTCTTGCCGGCATCACTGAAAACTGTTGACCGCTTCTCTCTTGCAGGAAACTAGCCTATGTTTATGTATACTATGTAATGATTGTCTTCTTGAATTTGGTGCTAACACTGTTATATGGAATATGGAATAGGTCTTTGGATTATGGACGCGGATATTCTTTAATGGACGACGGCTGAATTATGAATGACGGACCAGACGCTTGTAATGGAAAGAATTTACAATACTATACATTTATAGTGATCTATAGTGGCAACAACAATAATATCAACATACTCTTGCCTGATACATAAATAATTGTAGCATGAATAAATTTAGAAAGAAAAACATTGCCCTTGTGGCCCAGGTTGGTTATGGAACAAATTATTCCTAGAAGGGTAAATATATATTGTATTTTAAAAGCCCATTTCCCTAAAAATCTGCTTGTTAACCCAGCATAATCCTAGCTGTCTCCCAGCGCAATCCCAGCTGTCTTTCTATGGTTGATGGTGGCCAGCACAATCCCAGCAGTCTCCCATGTTTGATTCTTCTGGTTGATGGTGTGGAGTACAATCCCTGCAGTCTTGTGTGGTTGCTGGCGACTAGCACAATTTCAGCAGTCTCCCAGCACAATCTCAGCAGTCTCCCAGCACATTCCCAGTAGTCTCCAACATAATCCCAGCATTCTTCTGTGGGTAATGGTACCAAGCACGATCATACCAGTCTCCTATGGTTGATGTCAAGCACAATCCCAGCATTCTTCTATGGTTGATGACAAGCACAATTGTAGCAGGTATTTTGGTTAATATTATCCAGCACAATCGCAGTAGTCTCCCAGCACAATCACAGGCGTCTTCTATGGTCGATGATGCTCAGTCTTCTATGTGTCAAGCATTTGTGCCCAGCCCCATCCCAGCACAATTCCAGCAGTCGTCTACGGCTGATACTCCGCGCAATCCCAGCAATCTCCCAGCAAAATCCCAACCTTTTTATGGATGATGCAATTAGTGCCCAGTACGATCCCAGCACAATTCCAGCAGTCGTCTAAGGTTGATGCCTAGCGCAATCCCAGCAATCTCCCAGCATAATCCCTGCGTTTTATGTATGGGTGATGCAATTGGTGTCCAGTGCAATTTCAACAGTCTTATATGGTTCATGCCCAGTGCAATCCCAGGAGTCTATTGATTGATGGTGCTCAGCACAATCTGAGCAATTTCCGAGCAGAATCCCAGCAGTCCCCCAGCAGAATCCCAGCAGTCCCCCAGCAGAATCCCAGCAGTCTTCTATGGTTGATGATGCGCAGCACAATCCCAGAAATATCTCGGTACAAACCTCGCAGCATTCTCTCAGCAGAATCCCAGCAGTCCCCCAGCAGAATCCCAGCAGTCCCCCAGCAGAATCCCAGCAGTCCCCCAGCAGAATCCCAGCATTCTCTCAGCAGAATCCCAGCAGTCCCCCAGAAGAATCCCAGCAGAATTCCAGCAGTCTCCCAGCAGAATCCCAGCAGTCCCCCAGCAGAATCCCAGCAGTCCCCCAGTAGAATCCCAGCAGTCTCCCAGCAGAATCCCCCAGCAGAATCTCAGCAGTCTTCTATGGTTGATGCGCAGCATAATCCCAGAAATATCTCAGTACAAACCTCGCAGCATTCTTTCAGCAGAATCCCAGCAGGCTTTCATGGTCGATGGTGCCCAGTACAATTCTGGCAGTCTCGACAAGAGAGACGATAACAATTTTGACATAGTTAACTGCCCGTTTCTGAATAGCAATAGTCCGGAAGGAGTTGCTGGGTCATGTGCAAACTGTGACAATTCGAATCAAGGACACAGAATATTATTTATTATACCACCAAACGCCTCCTTTCAAAGTTTCTTAATTTCTGTGAGAAATATCGTACACTGACGGCAAAGTACGATTGTAGCGCAACGTTTCGTAATTGTGTCTAATTCTGCTTAACCCGAGGCTAAGGAACGTTTGAATATCATGTGTTTTACATCTCCATGGTGTTGAAATGAAAATTCAGTCAAAGTGTGACTGAGATACATACTCTGACAAACGACTTGGAAATTCATTAGGATTCAGAATGATGGCCAGTAATTAGAGTTTTATTTAAAAAAGACCATCAGTACGTTTTGCAGGTATCATTGAAAACTGTTGACCACTTCTCTTTTGTAATAATCCATGTTGCGTTTTTATTATTTTTATTTCATACACTTTTGGAATTAGTGCTAACTGTCATACGAAATAGGTCTTTCGATTATTGACGCGTGCATTCTTTTATGGACGACGGCAGAATATTGAATGCCAGATCTGACGCTTGCTTTTTGGTTAATGGTGCTCAGTAAAATCCCAGTAGTTTTTTGTGGTTGATGGTGCCCGGCACAAGGTTAGCAGTCTCCCAGTACAATTATATGGATGATGGGGTACAGTATATATCAAGGGGCTAGGGGCTAGGGGCTAGATAAATTTCGCATGAATTATTTAAGATAGTAATGGATTTTGTTCTAAACTCGACCCATGAAATTTGCTGGAGTATGCTCTCCTGTCGTGGAGGCCCAATAATCTCGTTCCTTTTTCGGTGGGCATTTCAAGAACAACACACGCGCCATACTGGTCGCAAATGGGTGGACGTATTTCACGAATTTCACATATTTCCCGTAGTTCGCGAAACAGCCGAGAAAGCCTGAATACAGCATTTGAGAAAGGTGCACTCTTCGCGGTGAAACGTAGAAAATTCGCATGCAAGAAGGTTTTATTCGTGAATGTTCGAACGTAGGGTAAGCGACCAACTTCAATCGTACGAAGCCTCTGTGATCCCAGGCGGCTTCTATGTGTTATGGTGCCCAGCACAATCCCCGCAGTCCCCAGCGCAATCCCAGTCGGCTTCTATGGTTTATGGTGCCCAGCACAATCCCCGCAGTCCCCAGCGCAATCCCAGTCGGCTTCTCTCGGTTATGGTGCCCAGCACAATCCCCCCCCCCCCACTTTCCCAACGCAATTATCCCAGCCGGTTTCTATCGGTTATGGTGCTCAGCACAATCCCAGCTAACCTGTTCAAAATGGCTGCCAGTGTTTCATCGCTTCATTTTCCTTAGTTCTCTCATGTTGTTCTGCAAGTTTTTTTTTGGCTTAACGCGAAGAGAATCATGCAAATAGACGATAAATGTACCTAAATAATAGGTCATCATGTGAAATTGATCGATAATGACAAATTTGTATATTGGTGTGAGTCAGTTTGCCAAGACTACATGAGCATCATTAAATTTCAGATGATCCTTCATGACCGCCATCTTGAAGTACCTCACGAAAACTGAACATGAGCCTAAAATGATAACTATGCTGAATTGAAAATTTTGACAATAATTTTTCGGTACAAACACGGAAAATGGTGACTCAGCCTAATTGCGCATGCAATTTGAGGGTCGAAAATGTCTTAAATCGGATGAGAATTGTGGACAAATGCAAATATCATAATTTCTTGAAGATCCGTCATGATGGTCAAAACGAAAAGTTATGCCAAAATTTGGTTACATGCGAATGAATATGATAAATGCATCACAAGTCCAATCATAAGACTAGGACAAAGCTTCTGGAGCAGCGCCATTGTTATAAGCGAAAGTTATCAAGCGCCGTCATTCCACGTTGATCAAAATCGTGGGAGATCACATTGATCGATTCCTTAACACCTATCTTATTCTGCTTAACTCTAACTTAACTGAGTATGTAGTCAAGGTCGCCATGGGATAACATGAACAGTTACAATCAAAGCTCGACTGAGATACGATCGAACTCATTGGGTACAACAATACTAATGACTGAACTATTTCAACCTTAAATTTTGCGCATACCATGCACCCAACATTTTTTCTGGCGTTTTCGAAATTTTAAGGGATGCGAAAAACAAGCTTCATTTTTATTTAATTATATTTATATAGGCAAATCAAACTTATTTATTTCTTACCGGGGTTTTTTCAAGGTATTTGCTGTTTTTATTTGGAGTCATTAAATACTTATGCAATTAATCTAGAGTGAGAATACTTATTAACAAAGTACAAAACTTCAAAGAAATTAGTTGCAATATATGTTTAATATATTACATGTGCGCGGTTGAATCTATATGTGAATGATGAGAGAAACTGTGGTTTGTAATAATTAAGACTTCAATATATAGATAAGCGTCATCATCTCAATAAATCATATACTTTAAGAAATCTAAGAGCTTATCGCAGTACGCCAGTTAATTTCCCACCGGAAATTTAGAGAAGATACGACCGTCCCTTAATTACTGGTATATGTAACTGCATAATACAATTGTCAGGATTGACCACAGCCCGTCTCTGTTGTATGTCAGATATTATATGTGCATGCTGTGATTGATGGTTCTTTTACTTTGGGAATTTTATTACAATTCCACCGTGCAAATCTGACCCGCCAGAATATCTTTGATGGGTATTTTTAACCGGTATCTGTATCAATTTTTTTGTAAAATCACTATCGATATTGTCTTAATTCCATGATTGATCATGCTTTTCTCATACTTGAACATGAACGTTCCAGCATTTGTCAGCTATTTCTGTGTATAAGCTCGACAATTTTCCTGATCTAACAGTGATAACACTCAATTGATTAAAGGAGTTCAATTTCAAAGGTTGTTTAACTGTTACACATGCGCTTTTGTTTGTCGAATGAAAAGTGATTAATTCAGTCATTTATCAGAGAGCAACTTACGGATGTGAATCGATGCACTTCGCTATACCGCAGATTAATGATAAAGACACAGCAGTCTTTTTTGTATTCAACCTTAATTACCTTCGCTATATACTCACGGGAATGTCATTATTTCTCCATAAAACTTTTACAGAGAATTCATCTTTTTCTGTAGAAAACACATCCCCCAAAGAAAGGAAGCTGGGAACATGAAATTGTTTAATCTTCGTCAAGGGTGGACGTTTAAATCATTACTTGTCAAATCCATGATATCGCATATGATCTACTTTAATTTTGCTCGACACGTGAACGTTAACACAATATAAGTTAATTAATGTATATACGGCTATATGTTGGACCATCCATTGCGACGTATATCTGCTGATGATTCAATAAAATTTACATGACTTAACCCTAACCGGTCTGGGCATTTTGAGACCTGTCCAGAGCTGGGGGTGGAGGCGGATGGGTGGCTGGGGAGGGGGGGGGGGGGCTGGGTTGGAGGGGGTTATCATCCCTTGAGCTAGGGAGATGAATCGTACCACGTATACCCTTTGGTCAAGCTCTACTAGAAACTGTAAACAAAAAATCCAAGATGACCAATATGACCAAGATGACCAATATGGCCAAGATGACCAATATGACCAATATGGCCAAGATGACCAATATGACCGATATGACCAATATGACCAATATGGCCAAGATGACCAATCACAATATAAAAAATGCAATTTTTTGGTCGATTTTTCGAATTTTTTATATATGTGTTTTCTTAAGCAAAGCCTGCACGATAATTTAGTAAATTATAATCTGATGGGAATTAAAATAGTTTTTGTCCACCTTTCCTCGCAGAAAAGCAGAAATTTTGAAGGAAAAGGACGAAAACATAACTTTTCTGATACTCAGCTTGGACGCCATTTTGAATTTACCCATGCTCCACTGCTCGGGGTGATGTAAATAAGATCAAACTGACCCCAATATGATAAGCTACAACGCCACGTAGTTCTCAATTTGTTTGTCGTACCGGAGATAGGGTAGAAAGTTTGGTAGGAGCCAAATGGTAGAGTTTAATCATAGTTAGGCTAATGAACAACTAGATTTAGGTAGGCTACTGACCATTTATTTGTGCGTCGCTCTCCAAAAAAAAAAAAAAAAAAGCGAATATGACGCGTTTATTCGCGGTCGATATGCGCCGCACAACTTCAGATATTGTATCTTTTTAATAAGTGCAAGCGCATATCTATCCAAAGTGGGCCAGTAATATAAAGAATAATTTATATCGGGTTATATTATATTTGATATTTCTACTCAATTCAAATAAATTTGGGCAAACATTAGAACAGTTATGTACGATACATGGCCACCACTGAAGTTGGAGGTCGCATCGTGGTTAGTTTTTAAGATTCTGTATATCCATTTTTTGCTTACCCGGGATTACTGTTGAACCCGCCAGATCTGAGCGGTTGGCCAACACACGCATAATGTGCACCGTACCTTATCTGTGCGACTTTCTTAATTAAGTTTATCATCCTGGCTTTTTTAGGTATGTCCATGTAAAATCTTTCAACCATTTCGCCACCGTTCATTTTACGATGTCCTGGGGCTAGCCAAGCGTGCGCAGATGCCAATGCAATTGTCGTTGCTGAGATAAAACCCTGTCCGGAGGCCCCGTTTATGTTGGCTTACTGAAATAAACCTATCTAACTAGGTGATAAACTAACAAGGGACCTTATCAGCCCGCCAAATCTGTACACAAGGTATTTTTTCCTATCTTACGATTTTTAAAATTGTAAAACTCGGTATGAGGCCAGAGAAAGATGGGGTGGGGTTTGGGAAATCGGAGAAGAAACAGAGACGAGGTAAACAAACTCAGATGTCCAATCAGGATTCGCATTACAGATTTGTAACCTTGGCTTCAGAAAACTCATATGACTACACTTTACCCCCACAAGTCTACCTTTCAAGCAATCGGGACAGAAGCGGTTGCACGCGATGAAACTTGCAAAATATATTATTTTTCTAGATATATCAGTACAAAAATAACAGGAGACAGATGGCTATTTGTATATTTGAGGTTTGGATATCTAAATATATAATGTAAGTTGTCAATTTATATATATAACAATAACAATCCCCGCCTGTCACGGGGGTTTTCCCGGTATAACGGTATACGTATACAGTCAAAGTAAAGGACAAACTATCAAATATCAAAACTTTTCTCATATCGTTTATTCAATACCTGAAAAACGTTTCAGATATTACAAAGAAAACGGTCCACATCAGACGTTTTTGTTTCAGATCTCGG
Source organism: Hanleya hanleyi (assembly GCA_036873755.1). Taxonomy (NCBI): domain Eukaryota; kingdom Metazoa; phylum Mollusca; class Polyplacophora; order Lepidopleurida; family Hanleyidae; genus Hanleya; species Hanleya hanleyi. The sequence goes on along the minus strand of JAVTVY010029667.1, from coordinate 33,444 downwards.
TCCACGTCACGTGATCGGGTATTCATTTGTTTACCTAACAGAATAGGTCTTCATGAAACCCACCAAATAGGGACAGAATTCTCACATAAAAATCGAATAAACCCCACCATAACTTTGTTATTTTATCAACGTGTGTCCATTCGCGTGACCATATGCTTACCCAATTATATGAACTGTCTATCCGCACAATACCATGCAGAATGAACTCTGTAACGGCTAAAACTACTCCACAGGAGAAATTTTTTAAAATTCAAAGCGCCATTCAACTATATTAGATGATACATCGTGGTTACGGCATTCTCTTCAGTCACAACGCGTTTGCACATTTTCTGTCTCATAGAAATAAATTTATCATGCAAAAATCTAACTAAAATTGTCTTTATTGTCTTGCTTGGCGGAGAACGGCTTGGTAAAAAGTTCACTCAAGTAAGATTGGAAATTATCCCCCCTCAGGCTGAGTGAAATTCACTCAAATTTCACTCATGTTTGAGTTTATAACTCACTCAAGTTGACTGAAGTTTATTCCACTCAAGCTGAGTTAAGTTTAGTAAGTTTTATTTTCACTCGATCAATTTGAATGAAAGTCACTCAGCTTGACTTGTTCAGTCAAGTGCTTGAGTGGGATCAAGTTCCACTCTAATTAGAGAGTGTAATTCTATCCGGTGACAGATATAAACTACTATCCGGTAACAGATATAAACTACTATCCATTGCCAGATATAAACTACTATCCTGTGCCAGATATAAACTATCTACTGGACTATGGCTCGTCCAGTATAGTTGACCATAATTTCCATAGAGACAGAACGTTAGTTTACCTATCTGGTCGGGTTGGGGGCTGGTGAACTGTATTGTCATGCTCCGAAATTGGGGGCATGTTGAGCCTATTTGCTAATCACCATGGGGAATGGGGAAATTCAAAATGGCGGTACCAGAAAAGTGATTTTCGTTGTTTTTCTTCAAAATGTTTGCATTTCTCCGTCATCAGTATTCGGCCATCTTGTATTTTTGGTTTACATTTCCTGGTAGAGCTTGACCCAAAGATATATATGCAGTGTGATAAGTTTCAGCTCCAATAGCATCATGGATAACGACACTATTTAGACCGGTGGGGGCAACCGGGAATGGAATCAGCCGTCAACAGGCGGTACATCACAAATTGCCCAGGTATAAGCTCTTCGTGGACAACCATGCAGTGAGTGAGTGAGTGAATAGAATTTAACGTCGCTTTCAACAATATTTCAGCTATATTGCGACGAACCAACTAAGCACCACCCAGCCAAGTTGCGTTCCTGCTACTTCAAAGAAGAAGTCTTTGAAGCGGCATGGAACCAGACGAGGCGGGTGTGGAGAGGCAAATGCCGTTGGAAGGTTACGAATGTTGAGTATATCATACGCACAAAATAATGACATTAAAGTCACGGATGCATTTACGAGTATGCTTCGTACAGAACAGTCGGCTTGTGGATCACACTACTTCTTGATACGCCGCTGTATTTGCCCGCCACCATTGCCCGCAATATAAATAAGTGAGGTTATAATCTGAATAAGCAGAAAGCGGCTAGTGAATAACAGTTTGATAGTGAAGAACAGTTTTCCATACACGTATCTAGGATAACCACCGGGTGCTTTAAACAGTCTGAGCTTCATCATGGTCATCACATCGTCTCTAGCCATGGTTCGTTTGATAAATCCGTACGTAGTGTACAGACCTGCATTATGAAGGATTGACCATCACCTCTTAATCAATTGTCACCAACTTCAAAATTCTCTGGCAATGAATATTGACAAATAATCACCTAAAGTAAGATTTTCAAGACATAGGCCTCTCTCAAACACATTTATCCGCTAGAAAGATTTATACAGCAAGACTAGCTATTCATTTTGAGTTTTATATATTAGAAAATTGATGAACCGATAAACTATAGTATATCCTGAATGACTATGTGTTATATAATGTAGCAAGAGAGAATATGGGGTTCTTCCGTCATCGTTTGAAAAGCGCTATAATAATTTAAAATATAACATATGATAGATATGAACATTCTTTTTGCTGACTTATTCAATTTTCATCTCTATATATCTTGGTTATGGAGCATGTTTCGGTTAAGTGTACACAGTTTTCGGGTCATTCAGGACCTTTTTAAAATGCAGGAATTTCTCACCACGCGCGCACGCCTTACTCGAGCGCAACGCTGCATGACGTTCGCATTAATGTAACACAAGATTATCGAGATATTTGTATAATTTATCCGCTTCGGCGAACATGTTTTTTGTTCATATTCAATTAGGACGCTTAGCGATATGCAAATATATTGTTTGTTCCTCGTTTGTTATTATCCCGTGAGGTGACGGGATAAAACGCTGTAATCTATGCTCATGACTGCCCTCTAGCGAACAGTTTGGCACTGTTAACGCCGCAGTGGTTTATAACGAATGTCATTCACATCCGGTGCTGTACTGGCTGGGCTGATCAGTGTCCAGGGTAATAGGAACTGTGAGCAGTCTCGTGTTCTGGCTCATGTAGGCACCGTCGTGATATGACTGAAACAAGGTTGAAAACGACGTTAAACCCTACTACTCACTCACTCCAGCGACATTTGCGTACACTTCGTCATCCATAAGATGGCTTGCGGATCATGAGTCTCCATTATCGCGGAGTGATATCCGATACTTTTCTGTATACTGTTCGGTCTTCATTCGGCGGAGAACAGACTCGACAAATCTAATGAATTATAGGCTTTTCACACCAATTTTGAAAGATATATTTGTCTGGGCTTACAAAAGATACCGATATGAATAACTTCCGTATCAGCCAAGAGGTGTTGTAGATCTGTAACTTTGAACAAGTAGGACAGTACATGACTCGAAAATGGCATGTTCAACCACCTCCCTGGGGGTCTAATAATACCCGCCGGAAGTGACATCATATATAGTAAAATACCTTTGTTAACAAGAATTATCTGGAGATTATTTTCCCTGTTTATCTGGATAGAGCATATGAAAAGTAGTTCGCTCATGTGCAAAACTATACGTCATAGCAACGTAGTAAAGGTCAACTTCCGCTATTGGAGGCAGGGATGGTAAATGAGCCTGTGAAATGGAGCATGCGCTGTGGGGAGGATGTGGCGGGTTACGTTGGGTTTACGTCAATAGAGTTTAGCTGAATGGCTGACGACATCACGTGGTGTTGATTTCTGGGGAATCCCCTAATGGTTGCCGAAATTAGGTTGAAAATGGATATGCACGCTCCCATGGTCTGTCTTACCGCGTATAGATGACCCGAATACCACGAGTTGTGATCTCGCTAACGCAAGACTCTTTGTTGAGTTTGAACGGATATGTTTTAAACTTACTGTAGCTCATAGTTTCCACATTATATACCTTTACATAATATTATATCCTTAGCAAAGCTTTTTCCGGAAAACGAAGCATTATCATGCATGTGCGCATATATTCACCAGTAAACTAATCAGTTTGATTTCTGGTGAGATGGTAAAGTATACCATGAGAATCAATTAGATGGCACTGTGAACATGTATAGCACAGTGACTTGGGTAGCAGGGGGTGTCTTCGTCGATGTTGTTGTTGTTGTGATTATTTAATTTTTCTTTCGAGAATATAATTACTTCTCACCTTTTCATACACCACAATGACAGTGGATGTCATAAAAATTCTTTCTGTACGACCTACATCGATATACATACCCCTCCTGTACTAGATCTCCCATCTAAATATCAAGTGAAGCAACTCTAATGTTAAAGAATTCGCCACGAATCCCGGTACACGGTCCGCGTTAATACATTCTCCACGATATGACTTTTGAAATCGAGCCAGAACGGCTTCGAATGCAGGAGAACTCACCTCATGGCATTCTCCTCGCCCGTTGAGTTTTCACCATAGACCAGGCCCGCTCATCCATTTACTGTTGGTTGTCTGCAGACACCCGAATTCCCCCATGTACCGGGATTCGTGGCGAAAGTCGGTATACGGCTTTAACATTGGATTTGCTGCACTTGATATTTAGATGAGAGATCTAGTAGAGGTGTATGTAGATCGATGTAGGTCGTATAGAAGGCATTTTTATGACATCCACTGCCATTGTGGTGTATGACAAAGGGAAAATGAACGAGAGGAAAAGAATCAGAGTGTATATCGTTAATTTACAGGAACATATCTGGGTAACTATGGCTGGATTAATAAGCAATATGCTACCTCGAGATTTCAGTGGTCTGGAAAGTCTTGCCCCGATCATGGTCGCCTCTTTTACTTCAGCGAAATCATATACTACACCTAAGCTATATAGAAAAATAGCACAAAACGAAAAGTTGTATCGAGAGGAATCAATACTGCTATTTTTCTTAAAACATTGGAAGGAATCAGAGATTCTGTTGTAGGCATATTCAAACGTCAATGTAGAGCTTGATGCAAGATTCTGGAAACAAATATCTAATATTCCAGCAGTATTGAATTCGCAGCAAAATTTCAGTCGTTCGTTTTGTGTCAGATGAGTCAATGGGCGACTAGGGGCATTCGTGTATTCAGTCAGTCCATGGAGTTTCTTAATAATCTCCATGGTCAGTCTCACGTCCCTTTGCCCTCACTGGTTGTCTGCGACTTTATAGAGCCAATTTGTCGTTCCTGGGCGTTTCGGAGAGAGGACCTCTTGGACTGCAGTTTCAAAAAGCGCCCGGGGTTAGGGAGTAATTGCGTCTTGTCCTGTCAGACTTTGAAGTTATTGAAGAATGGCAGATAAAGTACATGTCGAAGTCGTTTCCAGACAGTCATTGAAGTTGACCAGGTCGAGCTCTGTGTAGTAATCTATCTACAATCAGCAATTCCTCTAGAGTCTGGACATCTCTGGAGGAGAATAGAATACTGGTCGGACAATGCGGACAGGTGTAACGATGTAGGGATAGTAAGACGCGGGGATCGAGACGAGCGCACCAACTCCACAGACAATGGACACACGAATGTCGCGCGTCATGCACACGGCCGTTACGTCATTCTCGCAAACTCCAAAGTTAGGTGATAATTTTGAACAATGTTCGTTAATTTGTGATGCGCATTTCGGCGCGAATCTTACATCATTGTTATGGGGGTTGTTGCTCAACTCGTTAAAAGTAGCTTAACTAGCTCAGTACGTATAACAAATACGTAATCTCCTTCACGGAATAGAGAAATGACCATCGTATTTCCAGGCCTTATCATCTGTGTTCATGTCTACAATAAGGGACTTTGCACGCCGTTTTACACTCGACTTGACATTTAAGTGTTGTTGAGGTTCAAACAACTCAGTGTGCCGGGAGGAGCGGAAAACTTTGAGGGGGGTGGTAGAGACGGGTATATATGTCATCACGTACTAATGCCTATTCTAATTTATCTACAAACATAACGGAGAATACAGTCCTCCCGGGGTTAGTTGACTTTTCCATGTGACATTTGTTTTTAGTTTAGTGGTGGATCGAATATGGGATCAATAGGATCACAGTGTTACTCGACGTTGAACGCGCCTTGGATATGCTCTAGTGACATGATTGAACGCGCCTTGGATATGCTCTAGTGACATGATTGAACGCGCCTTGGATATGCTCTAGTGACATGATTGAACGCGCCTTGGATATGCTCTAGTGACATGATTGAACGCGCCTTGGATATGTTCTAGTGACATGATTGAACGCGCCTTGGATATGCTCTAGTGACATGATTGAACGCGCCTTGGATATGTTCTAGTGACATGATTGAACGCGCCTTGGATATGCTCTAGTGACATGATTTGATATGCTCTAGTGACATGATTGAACGCGCCTTGGATATGCTCTAGTGACATGATTGAACGCGCCTTGGATATGCTCTAGTGACATGATTGAACGCGCCTTGGATATGCTCTAGTGACATGATTGAACGCGCCTTGGATATGCTCTAGTGACATGATTGAACGCGCCTTGGATATGCTCTAGTGACATGATTGAACGCGCCTTGGATATGCTCTAGTGACATGATTGAACGCGCCTTGGATATGCTCTAGTGACATGATTGAACGCGCCTTGGATATGCTCTTGATTATGCTCTAGTGACATGATTGAACGCGCCTTGGATATGCTCTAGTGACATGATTGAACGCGCCTTGGATATGCTCTAGTGACATGATTGAACGCGCCTTGGATATGCTCTAGTGACATGATTGAACGCGCCTTGGATATGCTCTAGTGACATGATTGAACGCGCCTTGGATATGCTCTAGTGACATGATTGAACGCGCCTTGGATATGCTCTAGTGACATGATTGAACGCGCCTTGGATATGCTCTAGTGACATGATTGAACGCGCCTTGGATATGCTCTAGTGACATGATTGAACGCGCCTTAGATATGCTCTAGTGACATGATTGAACGCGCCTTGGATATGCTCTAGTGACATGATTTTTTGTTAGTTCTGGTCATTCTGGAAGTATACAGACTTTCTCTTAACCTGAACATCTATTTGGATTAAACGCCTATAGTATAGTGAAACATGCGTTCACAATACAGCTGCATACAAAACAGTATACGTTTCCCCTGTTAGACATAATCTATTTACTCAAAATATTTCTTGGCCTATATTGTTAACGTGTAATTTCACGTTAACAATTTAAAATAAATAAGCTACTTTATTTATTCATTTTTTTTTATTATTAGTGATAAACATAATAATCCTGAAGTATTAAAAGATCAGCGATGATATAGGGTTTTCATTTTGCTCTGAATGAGGATGGGCTGCAGCAAGGATGTCCACTTCATCAGTTTTGTTTGTGTTGAATTTAACTTGACAGTTTGACGATTTATTAATAATGTCAATCCGAGCTGCGATGACGTGAGAAACCATGGCTATCCCCAGCAATGTAATGAGGTGATCCAGCATAATCAGCAGTGTTAAAGATGAACGCCAGGTGTAGAAATCAAGAATTTCGTCATTTCAACCACATCTATTCTGCCCCAAAGTCACAGTAGAGCTAAAGGAAGATCATAACAGATACAGGTACTCTTTTAATGATTAAGCAAAAAATGACATCAAACACTGTATTACTGAGTTAATGCCTAATACTTATTCTTACGCGAGTGGTTCAAATGAGATGACTTCTTCGTATGTCCCGAGATACTGTCTGGCGAGGGTTCGGCAGTATTATCTCGAGGATGAACGTATCGTTTGCTCTTTTCCATAGACCGAGCCTCTCATTAACGAGTATTTATTGTTTGTGGTAGATATTGTGCCCTGCAGCTGTGTTAGGTTAGAGACCGAGCCTCTGATCATCGAGTACTATTGTTTGTGTTAAAGTGGCTGAACGGTTTCCTAATGAGATAAGTATCTTTGCTCTCGATCACCCTGTGACCAAACTTTGTGTTAACGTTACGTAACCCACTATGGTGCGTGTCGGATAATGGACTGAGAGATGGAGTATACGAAACTTTATCTTCAACTTGAACTTGTTAATTCAAAATGTTTAATTGATCGTCAATACATAGTTTTCGGGCTTGTACCGGTTTCGTAAACAAAATATGACGAATTCGGAACAAGCCCTACTTTTCGACTAATCAAAGTGAACGTCCTACCAGTTACAAAACAGACTAACAACAATTTGGCCTTTCAAGGGTTTGGATGTCGTGACAGCTTCGTATGTCCCGAGATCATGGAGCACAACTATCCTAAATATTCTGATTAAGTATATTCCCTACCATATACTAAGCTGCATCCTGAATGTGAACATGTAGCTATACCAATGATATCACTTGGGTATCCCAGTATACCAGAAGTGACGACTGAAACAGCAGCATCTCACCACTTTGTGCCGCAATATCGCCTGTCCTGACACCCTCCACATATCGTCTGTATGAACCCAGCGGCAGACATATATTGAATGGTATTAAGTTGAATAAATACAGTTGCAAGTGTAGCCAGAATAATTCTATAGTAACTTTCAGTAGCATGCAGTCGTCAGGGTCATAGTGACTTCTTCAGCAATGTGTGCTGTATATAAATTAGCGATATGCCCCTCCACTCCTATATTTATAGGACAAGTATAGCGCCAGCATAATATTGTAGAATTCTTCACCAATCCTGAGTGGTTTTAAGGAAAAAGCGGAGGTGAAGAATTCACCTTTAACAGGCAGCGATTATCTAAATAATTAGTTTCTCATAAAATTGCAGATTCGTCAGCTGTTTATCAGAATAACATGTGTTTGTGAGTCTTTCGTAGTCTTTTTCTAAATATGTATCTTGAAGTAACGTAACGTTCATAAAGTTAGACCGCGGTTCGCAGTTCGAGGAGACCAGTAATTATTTTCTCAGATATGGAAATCTGTATTTTTTTTATTATGAGTACTTTGAACTCCAAACTCTGTATAGCAAGAGAGAATGTCATGCTCTATATATCTTTGCATATTCATATCCCAAATCTGACGTCAGGGGGCGCTGCTAGGGGCGCTGTTATGAGTCGCTGAATGACTAATATTAGATATGTACAATAACAATGTACATAACTGGTCCCGAATAACGAACTGCGAACAGCGGTCTAACTTTATGAACGTCCTCTCGTATATATTGTCTAATCATCTCGTTATGTTCACTTTGTAGTCATTTAAAAAAAACAACAACAACGAACTTTTAATGTAACCGTTGTTTCGCAATCCTTGTATTTCATTGGTCTGTCTGTCTTATCAAGGTATTGTTTACAATATCACACGTAGTTTCATTTAAGCTCACTTATGTTGTACGTTATACTCAGTGATAACAAAATAATCACCTGTTCGGATTCTCTTTTGGTACGGTATCCGATTCATTTGTCGGGCTTTGGAAAGCAGTTTCAATTCTGAATTGAGCTGACACAAAGGTTATCCGCTTATTATTTGAGTAAATTGGAGGAGTGTAATGAATTGTGCTATCGAGAAAGCAAGATATACATGTATTGGCTATCATCTCCAGCCATTGTGTGATCAGTCTCAAGAACATTTACGTATATTGGTGTACATGTGAAAAAAACAAGTACTGAAATCACATTTTAATATCAACATTTCAAACAAGTGTGTCTCTTACGGGAGTATACCGGGCACTTTGGCGTTAGGTTTCGTAACTTGGGCAACGATTTGGTGTAAGACTCACGAAATATAATTGACAAAGGATCTGCTGCAAGTTGTATTGTCAGTCTTTTGTCCAGGATATTACCTTTTCAATGGTATGTCTTACACCAAAGCCTTGCTGTAACTTGTGTCTAATTCATCTAAATCCGGGACAAGGGGCCTTCTGATCCCCATGTCCTTCAACCTAGTCATGGCGTTCATGTGAACAGTCACAATCAAAGCGTGACTCAGATTCTTGACTTAACAAATTTATTAACGAAAATCATATGGATTAAGAATACTGATCAGCGATACATTTTTGATATTTGGAACTGCTGATAACTGCTGTCTCCTTCTCTCTTGTTGGAAACTATAGATGTTTAATTCTTTGAATTAGGTCTTAGATGAAGAACGCGGTATTTCTCTAATGGACGACGGCTGAATATTTAATGACGGACTAAACGCCTGTATTCTTACCGAAAGTCTTGGGATGGATGAGGAACGGGATCGAACATTGATCAGACCAATGGTATAACGCATAAAAGACATCAAATGCCCGCCATATTATTGAGTTACTGCCTAATACGTACCCTTAAATGAATGTTTTTTAAGGGATGCCTGCGGTTAGGCATTATCTTCTCGACTTAGGACGTATTATCATTCGATCTCATCAACGAGTATTTATTGGTTGTGGTAGATATTGTGCCTTGTAGCTGTTCAGGTTAGAGACCGAGCCTCTGATCATCGAGTTCTTTTGTTTGCGTTAAAGTGGCTGAACGGATACTTATTAAGGCATTTTGCACTCTTGATCACCGATGACGAAATTTTATGTTAACATTACGCAACCTACTTGTGGCGTGCGCCGGATAATGTCTCGACAGGAGATGGAGTATCTCGGATAGACAATAACCACTGCAATATCAATACGAATGATTCACCTACCGTAATTATCGAATTAAGGGGACGATATTCCTAACAGGCTTCAAACCTTCGAAAACATTTTTTTTAATATTCAATTACAGTATTCACTCTAAAAAAAGAATTTCTTTGTACGGAAAATTAGCGTTCGACGATGAGTTGTTAGGCGTGTTTAAGCTGTCCGACAAGACGGCTGGATTCATCTACGTCAGAATCAATAGATGAGCACTACATGTGATCCACGCATGTTTTTTTGACACAAGATCACCAAATGATCTACTTTCCTCAAACTTTATACTAAATAAGATTTAGACAAATCCTCTTAAAAACAGATCCAGAAACCAAGTATCTAACTGCATCTGACCCCTCCCTATATCTCAAGGCCTTTCAGTAACCTGGCAAGAACATAAATCTTTGCGGCTGAATCATATTGACCATGATATACGCAACCCACTCACCGGGAAAAATGACCCAGTCACGGTAAACGGACAAACTTCAAAGTCAAAAAAATTAGCATTGCCTTGCTGCAGGGAAATATATGACCGACCCATACCCTTTTAGAAAAGTGATGAAGAATTATCTATAATTGACATGGGCGTCGCCAGGATTTCTTGAGAGGGGGTCGTTTCTCATGCTTACTTATTAGAGAGCCCATTTTTACTCTGGTGTCCACCACAGGAAAATATCAAACGGTTGGACTCTGAAGGGGGTATAGTTCGCATCCCTCCCCCTAACGACATCCTTGATTGAAATTAACTGTGTATTTATCCAAAGATTATTTCAACTAAGTTGCGTATGAAGAAGCTGTACGGTTTCGAAAAATGCGAAAACTCAGACAGTAACATAATCTACTGTGTGTTGGTGTGTGTTGGTTATTTTAATATGTTCTGTTATATTTATCTCTCAATTCATGTATATATGTGTTGTATTGACTGACTGTGTTGTTTTCAATGTGGGGACATTTCGCGCTGTTGATTGGTTATCATCAACTTGACCTGATTGGATTTGAAATTTGAATTCCTGTCATCGGCACTCTCCGTCTTATTATTTGCGAGAGTCGAAAATTTCCGGGACGTCAGAAGTATAGTTATAGTAACGAATTCGAGATATGAAGAGGGTCAGTTCCAACCAGAGAATCGGTTTCTGTATCTATTTTTAATCAGACTGCATTTAAACTGGGTCACCTGAGAGGTTATTTAAATTGGTTGGAGAACCTATCGGCCATAAATTGAAGAAAATCAGACCTCGGCAATTTTGCTTGTTTTCTCTGTTTTAAAAGAATAAGTGTTTTTCAGAGTGACCTTAACATTTCGCTTGCTATTTGGTGTAGAGACCTGAAATTTGAACTCGATACTCAACAATCCTGCCTCATTTTTTAAATTTTTTTTTCTCGAATTATCGAACATTGTCAAAGCTGAGCTGTCAAAATCATTTCCAGGATGAAAAAAGGAGGCACTTGTTAGAAAGGTATATTATAGGAATCTGAAAGTTCAAATATTTTTGATGAATACTTTAGAAGTTAAAAGCGATGACATTTGAAGGCTTCACAAACAGATCCATATAAGTTTCAATAATTCAGTTGTAGTAGTAATGAGGAGAACACATTTGATTGAATAACTTTCAGAAAATACATAATTTGTTTTGGTGCGTTTATACATGTTACATTATAAACGAGCCAGGGCTGATAAAGTGTCGAAATTTCATCACTTAGCAATATCGTAACATGAACACGTTTGATGATATATAATGAGGGAATGGCATATTTGTGAAAACTAGAAAACGAAGGTCAAATTGAATTTATTATTTCAGGATAAATTTGTGATACGACATGTTTTCTTTGGTGAAAGCAAGTGTCCATTCCACAACATTTCTATAATATGTTTATCGGGAGAATGCACATTTGAATAAAGGTGAGATATATCTTCCATCGCCTTGTCGATGTTGATATGCTCTTCCGGAGGAGGCGGTTAACTGCAAGTGGAAAAACATCACGTCAGGAAATTGGTCAGTCAACATGATGGCGTTGCTATCGCATTTAGTTAACACATTTGAAAACACTTCATGGAGAAAAAAGATCACGAATCACACCTTCGACATGGCTAAGCCGCACGCCACTGAAAATATTAGTACGTTCCTATATAATTGCCATTTAAGAGTAAATCATGGTTGGATGGGAAAAGCCTGAAACACGCAATCTGGGTCAAGTAAAATATTGGTCACATTTATGTTCTGCTTGACTCAACTACAGGGAGTTAATCTCCAGTATTTGTACGCATTAGTATGTCGGGATCCTGTGTACTTACAGGATGGTTCGTGAGCGATATTTCTCATCAGTCGAACTCTCAAATCTGCAAGAGTTTATTATGTATTTGACGCGGCGGCTGCTGTAAATGTTACAATTTAATTTTTCGAATATTGTAAATTTTTGCATTCATAATGTTGTAATATGAGGAAAAACAGAAATACGTCAAGCTCCTACGCATTTTGTTTGCCAGTGTTAAACGGAACGCATGCTCTGATTTTGAAATATATTCATGAGAAAAGCTGATAAATAGTATTCAACTTTTTCTTATATTCTAACAATTTGAAGATAATAAATTGCGAAAATTCTCCACAAGAAGATTTTTAAGAGGTAGTAGTGTGATTTTAATTGTTCGGGCAAACTGAACATCATGACCACCTGTAATTCGGTCTTGTGAACAAGATGGAATTGAGAAATGACTGAGATGACTTCGGATAAAGTGATCAGGTGTCGATGACGTCACGTTAGAAGCCGTCACATAACGCCATTTGCGTACACTTCGCCATCCATAAGATGGCTTGCGAATCGTGTGTCTCCATTATTGCGGAGCGATATCCGGTACTTTACCGGATTCTGTTTGGCCTTCATCCGGCGGAGAACAGACTCGAGAAATCTGATATATTACAGGTTTTCATACCACTTCTGAAACAGATATTGCCTGGGCTTACAAAATATATAGGTATGTATAACTTGTGTGGTGGATCCGAAATTTTGAACAAGTAGTTCATCACATGACTCGAAAATGGCGAGTTACGTTGGGGTTACGTCGGTAGACCTTAGCTGATTGGCTGACGAACTCACGTGGTAATGATTTCTGGAAATTCCCTCTTGCAGTTGTCGAAAGTAGGCTGAACATGGATACACACGATCCCAGGGTCAGTCTTACCGCGTATAGATGACCGAGATGGTTACAGGTTGACATAACGCAAGCTCCGTTACACAGGCTCACTCGTCTTGCGGAATAGCGGAAGTCGAACTGCACGACGGGGCTATGACGTATACGGACACACGCACGCACCACGTTCTGCTTGAATCTGACCGAGCAACTCCCTCAGTTTTGCACATGAGCAAATTACTTTTCATATGCTCGTCCCATATACACGGGGGAAATAATAGCCTGATCATTCGTCCTAACGCTATAGGTAAACAGAGGTATAATTCAGAATTGAAGAGTAATCGGAACTTTCCACAAATATCGCTGTTACTATATATGATGTCACTTCCGGCGGTGATGCTCGGGCGAGAATCCTGTCCAAAAATCTGACTGCTGGCTGGGGTATTACTATGCCCCCGTCAGGTGGTTGCGTCATAGTGCGATAAAAGTTCTAAGATTGTGTATGACGTCGCAAAGCGTCACGCACAGAATGGCGATGAGTGTTTGCTGTCAGCAATTATTCAGATAATGTCAGAAGTGTAATTTCAATGACCGAGATATTAAAAAATGAGGTCACAGAAAAACGTTCACCCTAGTTAATCTCAACTACTACATAACTTTTATCAAAATATATTATTGGCGGAATAATTCTTAAATGACGTCACTACCTCTTTAAAGCTCTTTAAAGGAAATCCCCGTCTCTTAATCCAGGAAAGGGAGATATCGTACTAGGAAAAACAGGTGCAACACGGAAAATGGTGGACGAAGCATATTTTTACAGCTATAAAATCGAATGGTGTGTCAGTATATCACATATAGACTAGATATGGATTATGAAGAGCACGAATATTGGCTATAGCGATCGGGAGGTGATACAGAACGAGTTTGAACTTTAGCAATGAGTATGTGGCGCATATATTTCTAGCCCAACATAATTTGTAAGAGGTGACACTGTAATCCAATGAATATCAAGCCACTATCACGCTGGTACTAGGACACAAGCGCGTCGATCCATGTTTCTGAAGTTTGCCTTCAAGTATCCAGGATAATAAACAACCGGTGCCATCAGCTCAGACATCCACGAGGACGTCCTAGTCCATTTTAATGTTCCCGAATCCACAATAGCAAAAGCATGAAACTAAATCCGTTCCTAAATAATAAAATAAATCTATCAGTTATTGGTCTCAGTGTTATCTGGCAGCGGATTTATCAGGCGAGACAACCGTAATATTGAATAAATCTTTAAAAGCGAACGAACGAAGCGAGTGTGATTGTTCGTGGTAACACGTTGGAATGCTTGTGTAACGAAAGTGCAGGTTGACAACGACCCCTTTCATAAATCACAGCTTCTGAATGTTACGTGACTATGTGAAATCGAAAGTTACATTGTGTTTATGTGTGCGGTTGACTTACCTGATGGAATTCAACGCTGTAATTTTCCTGGAATGAACTATGATAATCCGTGAGACAGACAATGCCTCGAAATCCCGGTGAAGTTATCTCAAACGATCAGTTGGAACGGTGAGAGGGACCCTGGTGAGCTACTCGCTTCGCTGTGGATGACGTCAGTCTGGAATCCGGAAGTCGATTTCAGTGAATATGCAGATTAGGGACAGTGAACTTTGCGGTCGTCGTGTGAATTAACCAGAGAGAGTTGGAAGCTGAGATTTACCAGTTACGTCCATTATGAATTATGGTTTGTTCCTCCATAGCCATATTTATCCAGCGAAGTCCAGATAAACTGATCGGGAAATGTTGTAAGTGACAATAAAGAGGGCGCTGTCATTTTCGACGTCTGTCTCTACCTTTATCCACAGAAGAGCGGTAGCCCTATATAAGCCGGACTCCCGCTGAAACGAGGCAGACCAGCAGAAACATCGAGGTGAGAGCACACGCCAAATCATTTGGGGAGAAGAAATCCAATACCTCGCCGGGCCGGAGAAAGGCCGCCGCCGAATTGGAGAAGGCCGCCGCCGAATCTGTGCCGCCGGGCCGGGACCAGGCCGCCGAATATTATAGCATCATCATTGCATACATTTACACACACTTACATTCACATGTCCGGGCTGTGTTTACTCTGCTTCGATCTCTATCCGCCTTCAACCGTATCGCACAGTTGAACGGATATTGCGCTGGAAGTTAAGAGTATAGACAATTATCGCCAATGGTTATTCTTATCTCTACCGTACGCTAGTACGGGCTCAGCTCTGGGAATTAACTAACGGCGTTAGAGTCGATAGCATGGCCATATATTAGCCGCATCTCTCTTTGCTTTCAACCGTATCGCACAGTTGTTCAAAGATTGCGCTGTGGTTAGTGTATCTATTAAGCTGTATCTGGTAAGGGATGCGAGTCCCTGTGAGGAGGATATAGCTAAACCATATCATACACAGTTCCTACATAAACAATTATTCACGCACACATGTACTTAAACCACAACCCACGGGTTGAAATACATTCACGCTAACACCCACAAGCTATAGGTTCGAGCCCATAGCTTGATATATATACATCTACCCAGTAAATCGTACGATAAACGATTATCCATTCACGGCCCCATAAGCATACAGTGTCTCACCACCCTGTACATATATTGAGTAATTCGCGGCCAATGATAGATTACTACTGTCTCATACAGTAGTATATAGAGGGGGAATCCTTGACCAGATGCCCATCTATTGCGGATGACCATGCAGTAGTATAGAGAGAGGGTTCAAGGGTCCAACTGACCATACAGTAGTATAGAAGGAGGGTTCCTATACTAGTTGACCATACAGTAGTATAGAAGGAGGGTGCCGATTCCAGGTGCCCATACAGTAGTATAGGGAGAGGGTTACTAGACCAGGTGCCTGCCTATCCACCGTGTGTTATTGATGTCCGATCCTATGTGGACCGTGTAGCCGTGAACTCTAGCCTTGATGATTCATCCTTGGAGCCGGGCCGCGGAGTGAGTCGCCGTGAGCGGGGTCGCTGAAGCCTGGGGGTGTATTCCTACGAGGAGTGCCGTCTGCTGCTGTGGTGAGCCGTGCAGTTGAATAGTCCTGCGGTGTTACAGAGAGACGAGCCGGTGCCGTAGAAGCCTTTGTACTGTGATAGTACTGTCGTGCCCAGGCCGTCCGCATCCATTGACGGTTATCAACGCTTGGAGGGGCTTAGTCGTGTAAGACGAGACACGACGACGACGAGAAGTCCATACCACCCGAGGGAGGAAGACCGGGGGAAGGAAGACACACGTCGGACATAACCACGGGAGGGCCAGGTCGTGTGAGACGAGACACGACGCAGTGTTCATCCATACGGGAGTGAACGAAGACCTGGAGAAGGAAGGCAGACGTTGGACGTTTCCACGTATATCTGGGGAAGGACGATAGACGCTGGATCCTACTGCAAAGCCCTGGGGAAGGAAGATAGAAGCTGGACCCATCCATGAGAGAACCGGTCGTGACCAGACTGTGGCTGTGACCAGGCCTGCTCGCGTTATAGCTAGGGCTATATTTATTTTGTATATATTTTCTATTGAACTTCGGTTAAAGATAACTATAAGAGTACAGATAATTCATAGAGTAGGGATCTTCTTTGCAGGGATTGTACGCTACCACGATTTGAATCCTGTATACCTGCTCAAAGAATTATATGTCAGTATTGCATTAATTTGCTTTGGTTGTCATTACAGGTCTTCCTTTCCAACCTCCTTGATCCAGACAAGGTGACAGGTTGAATCGAACTCCCTCGTTGGCCAGGATCAGTGCCCGAGTGCGTTCCCAGTAGCCTGACAGTTTGTCTTGGGGACCCTGCGCACTCTGTGGATCTGAAACATCCATTATCCCACGTTATAGAAGTAGAAACGTTTCAACTGGTGGCAGCGGTGGGATGGCCAACTTCTGGGAGACGAAGGAAAGGAGACCAAGCCTGGCGGATAGCATGGATCCGGACCAGACAACCATGAGTATGGCTGGAGATTTCGGCGCCGAGTTACGACAACCGGGGGCCCGGGGCCAACCATCTGACGGAAGAGGAGCCCGACCGAAATACTCCACGACGCCGGGTCCACGGGAACGACGTGAGACGGGAAGAGGCATGGCTTCCGGACGATCAACGACGGCAACACTGGGTTACGAAAATCTTCTCGATTTGTCCACGCAGGAACTAGAATCGGTGCTGTTGGTACCACCGGCTGACCTGACGCCTCAACCTTCAACGGTGATTGCTACTGAAGATCGACCAACTAGTGGAGGGTGTGAGCCAGAAGACGTGCAGCCTGACGTTGACCTGAGACGAGAGGTAGAAGACCATCGTAGCGCCATCCACGTCTTGTGTACATCGATGACCTCCATGATGGGACAGATGTCGACGATACTGAGAAATCAAAGTGCCGGTGAGGAGATGACTCCACCGAAGGCAGAAGATTACACTCATTCTGGGCCGGCTGGACTGGAACGGGGTCGAAACGGAGCCGCATCGGGGACGACGTCGAGGCGAGATGAATCACCGCCAAGAAGACGCCTGGACGAACCACCTTCAGATGGGGGAACCTAGACGGCCGAAGACGACAATGGTGAAGGCCGCTACTTACGATGGTACCACGCCATGGCGGGATTATTTGGCTCACTTCGGGCACTGCGCCGTGATCAATGGATGGACCTACCAACAACAGGGGCAATACCTGGCCGTCGCTTTAAGGGGGTCAGCGCAGCAGGTCTTAGCCAGCCTTAAGTCTGCACCAGGAAGTACCGACTACGACCGCTTGAAAGAAGCCTTGGAGAAGCGCTTCGCCCTGCCAAATCAGATGGATATGTACAAGGCACAGCTGAGGTCTAGACACCGCGAGAGGGAAGAAGATCTTCCGGGCTTGGCTCAAGCACTAATCCGCCTGGCACAGCTGGCCTATCCCGACGCCGGAAACGATGTCCAGGATACCCTAGCCAAGGATCAATTCCTGGACGCCATCGGTGATGAGCTGAGGTTTCAAGTCTGGCAAACTAGGCCTAAAACCTTGGATGCGGCAGTACATGCGGCCGTGGAACTGGAGGCATTCAAGATCTCCCAGCGCCGGAAACCCTGGCCGACAGCCAACTGCCCCGGGGGAGGAGGATAAGGCAGCCGCATCCACTGAAGAGGATGAGACGGAGAATCAACGGTTGAGAGATCAAGTAAAGAGGTTAATGGAGATGATTCCGAAGAACAGTGAACCACCAAGACCACAACGGCCAGAACGATACCAGTCCAGATGAGGACATAGACGTGACCATCAACAACCATACGGCGGCCATGATCGAACATCAGGATGCTGGTCATGCGGAAAAGACGGGCATTACCGTGTGAATTGTCCAGAGTTGCGCAGGCCGGATGATCATCAACCCCCAAGACAACCGAAACCTCCACCGAAACCTCCTACGGTGAATAACTCTGGTGAGGCCGGATTGTATCTCCCGGCCAAGATGGGATCCCTAGGATTGTGGTGCTGCGTCGACACCGGTGCATCGGTTTCTCTTCTGAACGTGCGGGTGTACAACCAGCTGAGTCCCCGACATAGGCCGGCATTGAGAAGTCCCTCATTTGCGTCCGTTCGTATGGCCGATGGTACGAGTATGCCACTACAGGGTGAAGCAGACTTTAAGGTCACGATAGATGGGACTACCCGGACTCAGACGATGATTGTTGGGACACTGACCGTGGATGCCCTCCTTGGTTATGATTTCCTGAGTAGCCACTGTACTGCGATTGATACGGAGAAGCATCGAGTGAAGTATGGCGGCCGATATGTCCAGTGTGAGGTCGTGGGGAGCCACGAGTGGCTTCATAGGTGTCTGTAACGGAGACGTTTACTATTCCAGCTGGAGCTGAGGCAGTGGTGACGGGAACCGTCCGAGGTGCCCTGCCGGGAGAGGTTAGAATGGTGGAAAATATGACCGAGTTCACACGGAAGACTGGAACCATGGTGGCCAGAGCCCTGGCCGAAGTTGACCGTGACCATGAAGTTACCCTGCGGTTCCTTAACCTGTCCACTGACCCTGCCATAGTACAAGCCGGCACTCTGTGTGGTAGTTTGACTGAAGTGGAGGTAGTAAATAATTCAGCTCCACTCACCACAGAGCCTCTGAACCAGCATGGTCCAGCCTCTGGTGAAGCAACGGTACCAACCCCAAGATGTCCACCGCACCTACGGGCCTTAGTACAACAGTCCAGTGAGGGATTGGAAGTTGAGAGAGCTTTAGCTGTAGAGGACTTGGTTACTCGCTTCACCCATTTGTTTGCCAAAGATGACAGTGACTTAGGGCGAACAACGATGGTACAGCATCATATCAAGACGGGGAATGCGCCACCTATCCGGATTCCTCCACGACGTCCGCCCCTTCATGCCCGTGGAATAATAGACGACCAGGTTGAAGACATGCTGCAGCGGGGAGTCATTGAGCCATCTAATGGGCCTTGGTCTGCCCCGGTTGTCCTGGTACGGAAGAAGGATGGAAAAATGCGATTCTGCGTTGATTACCGAGCCCTCAACAAAGTAACGGAGAAAGATGCTTACCCCCTGCCGAGAATCGACGAGTCCCTGGATTCTCTGTCTGGTGCCTGCTGGTGAAGTAGGCTCGACCTGATGTCGGGGTACTGGCAGGTCGAAGTAGCCCCGGAAGACAGATGTAAGACCGCCTTTGCCACTAGACGGGGCCTGTACCAATTCCGGGCCATGCCTTTCGGGCTTTGTAATGCTCCAGGAACCTTCGAGCGATTAATGGAGGCAATCTTGGCAGGCCTCAATTACGAGACGTGCTTAGTGTACCTCGACGACATAATAGTTTTTGGCCGGACCTTCGAGGAGATGATCCAACGACTGGAGGAAGTCTTCCAGAGGCTGCAACAACACGGCCTGAAATTGAAGCCCTCGAAATGTGTCATCGGGAAGCGACAAGTCCTTTACCTGGGTCATATAGTAACGCAAGACGGGATTGGTACCGATCCGGAGAAGATTCGGGCTGTACGAGAGTGGCCGACGCCTGTTTCCCAGACGGATGTCCGAAGTTTTCTTGGCCTGTGTGGGTACTACCGGCGTTTTATACGAGACTTTGCGACTGTAGCAGCCCCTCTTCATCGACTGACGGAGAAGGCGGTATTTATGTGGGATGATACAGCCCAGACGGCATTCGACCACCTAAGACAGAAGCTGACGACTGCACCTATGTTAACGATGCCGGACTTCCGACAGCCCTTTATCCTGGACACAGATGCCAGCAATTTCGGCATTGGGGCCGTCCTGTCCCAGGAGATCAACGGGGAGGAGAAGATTGTAGCCTATGCCAGCAGGGTGCTGTCCAAAACAGAACGTGCCTACTTTGTGACTAGAAGGGAACTTCTGGCTGTCGTGTACTTTGTAAAGTACTTTCGGCATTATCTGTTTGGCCGAAAATTTCTGCTGCGCACTGACCATGGGTCCCTGAGGTGGTTAATGCGATTTAAAGAACCGGAGGGACAATTGGCTCGCTGGATACAAGCCCTCGGAGTCTACGACTTTGAAATCCAGCATCGACCCGGACGGAAGCACGGAAATGCTGACGCCATGAGCCGAATCCCGTGCAAGCAGTGTGGACGATCAGGGTCCGAGGTCCAGGAAGCTGCCCGTGTTACGGAGATCGTACCGCCGACTGCAGACTTCAGTCAAGCTCAGGCCGCGGACCCAGACTTGCAGCCTGTCCTGGAGTGGGTAAAGAAAGGCAGCCGACCCGCCAGGGAGGACATCAGTCAATATGGGCCAGTAACTAAAAACCTGTGGGGTGCCTTCGATCTACTGGAGATGAGTGGATCCTTGCTTGTGCGGAGATGGGTGAATGCTCGGGGAGAAGTGAAACGACGGCTTCTGGTGGTCCCTTGCTCCCTCAGACGGAAAGTTTTGAAAGAGTGTCATGACAGTGTAACCGGTGGTCACCTTGGGGTGAAGAAAACCTTGGCAAAAGTGAGACAGGCGTACATGTGGCCTGGTCTACAGACCGATGTTCGGCAATGGTGCCGGAGTTGCGACGTTTGTAATCGCAGGAAGTTGGCGGGACGGAAGCCCAGAGGTCCTCATCGCGGTCAGATGACTGGAAGTCCAGGGGATAGAGCGGCTGTTGATATTCTCGGGCCATTGGCAGAAACCGGTCAGGGAAACCGATACGTAGTCGTCATCGGAGACTATTTTACCCGTTGGGTGGAAGCTGTAGCCTTACCCAATCAGGAAGCCACGACGGTTGCCCAAGCTGTCGTGGACCACTTCGTGACCCGATTTGGCGTACCGATGGCCATCCACTCTGACCAAGGGCGTCAGTTTGAAAGCAGAGTATTTCGGGGGATGTGCCGCATCCTCGGGATGAGGAAAACGAGGACTACACCCTATCACCCCCAGTCGAAGGGCATGATTGAACGGTTCAACCGGACCTTAGCCCAGATGTTGCATGCCAGCATTGACCGTCACCCGGACGGCTGGGACCTTCACATCCCGTTGGTACTGATGTCATACCGTGCCACCGTGCATGAGACAACGGGATATTCCCCAAACATGATGGTGTTTGGGAGGGAAATCGCCTTGCCGTCGCACCTGACTTTGGGAGCGCCTCCGAAACAGCAGGTAGAGCCGACACGGTGGGTCGAAGATCTCCGGGATGAGATGGCTGAGATACACGAGTTTGCCCGGGAGACTACGAAGAAGAGCTTGAGGCGGCAGAAACGTATCTACGATACGAGAGCTTTTCCCCACAAGTACAAGCCTGGTGATCAGGTTTACCTGTATATTTCCGCCACTAAACGTGGGGAGATCCGGAAACTACGAGACCGGTGGGGAGGACCTTATACTGTGAAAGAAGCCCTGACTGATGTGACATATCGCATCGCCGACGAGGCTGGTGGCCTCCGTGTGGTCCATCATGATCTTCTTAAGCCCTTCTACCCCAGAGAGACGTCGGATAGTGAGACCACTGAGTCTACAGAGAATGATGGTGATGTCGAGTCTGAGAACGACTCGGAGCCCGCGACGGTCTTTCCATATCCAGTGGAACATCCAACCGCAGTGAGATCTCCAGCACCTCGGCAGACGAGAAGCGGACGGAGAACCCGGTGTCCTCCAAGATTGGCAGATTACGAGGTTGGGTTACCGCCAGATCCTCCTGTTGAAGACAAGTCGCCACTTCCGGAGGAGCAGATTGCCTTGCCGGAGACGTAGAGTCCTCCACGAACGACTCGTGGACGTCGTGTCCAGCGACCGAGGCGCTTTAATGACTACGTTTTAGCCTGCAAGTGGACAGGGGATGCACGACCGTATGGTCGGAGAAATACGGTTGATGACCGTGATCGTCGAGGGATGACCTGTGGTGCAGGGCTGACATCAAAGTACTTCTGTGGGCGATTCTGAGGCTTTACTGCCTCAGATGCATGATGCATGATTCCAGCAAGAGACAGCTGTGGCCTGCTGTGGACCTGATGTCCATTGCAGGTGACGACGACTTGACCAGGAAGTCAACAGGACCGTCGTCCTGTAATTTTGTTGTATATACGTTGTACATATGTTCTGTTCTGCACACCCGTGCTGCTGGTAGCGTGACGTGTCATGATTTTCGAAGGCGGGGGTAGTGTAACGAAAGTGCAGGTTGACAACGACCCCTTTCATAAATCACAGCTTCTGAATGTTACGTGACTATGTGAAATCGAAAGTTACATTGTGTTTATGTGTGCGGTTGACTTACCTGATGGAATTCAACGCTGTAATTTTCCTGTAATGAACTATGATAATCCGTGAGACAGACAATGCCTCGAAATCCCGGTGAAGTTATCTCAAACGATCAGTTGGAACGGTGAGAGGGACCCTGGTGAGCTACTCGCTTCGCTGTGGATGACGTCAGTCTGGAATCCGGAAGTCGATTTCAGTGAATATGCAGATTAGGGACAGTGAACTTTGCGGTCGTCGTGTGAATTAACCAGAGAGAGTTGGAGGCTGAGATTTACCAGTTACGTCCATTATGAATTATGGTTTGTTCCTCCATAGCCATATTTATCCAGCGAAGTCCAGATAAACTGATCGGGAAATGTTGTAAGTGACAATAAAGAGGGCGCTGTCATTTTCGACGTCTGTCTCTACCTTTATCCACAGAAGAGCGGTAGCCCTATATAAGCCGGACTCCCGCTGAAACGAGGCAGACCAGCAGAAACATCGAGGTGAGAGCACACCAATACCTCGCCGGGCCGGAGAAAGGCCGCCGCCGAATTGGAGAAGGCCGCCGCCGAATCTGTGCCGCCGGGCCGGGACCAGGCCGCCGAATATTATAGCATCATCATTGCATACATTTACACACATTTACATTCACATGTCCGGGCTGTGTTTACTCTGCTTCGATCTCTATCCGCCTTCAACCGTATCGCACAGTTGAACGGATATTGCGCTGGAAGTTAAGAGTATAGACAATTATCGCCAATGGTTATTCTTATCTCTACCGTACGCTAGTACGGGCTCAGCTCTGGGAATTAACTAACGGCGTTAGAGTCGATAGCATGGCCATATGTTAGCCGCATCTCTCTTTGCTTTCAACCGTATCGCACAGTTGTTCAAGATTGCGCTGTGGTTAGTGTATCTATTAAGCTGTATCTGGTAAGGGATGCGAGTCCCTGTGAGGAGGATATAGCTAAACCATATCATACACAGTTCCTACATAAACAATTATTCATGCACACATGTACTTAAACCACAACCCACGGGTTGAAATACATTCACGCTAACACCCACAAGCTATAGGTTCGAGCCTATAGCTTGATATTTATACATCTACCCAGTAAATCTTACGATAAACGATTATCCATTCACGGCCCCATAAGCATACAGTGTCTCACCACCCTGTACATATATTGAGTAATTCGCGGCCAATGATAGATTACTACTGTCTCATACAGTAGTATATAGAGGGGGAATCCTTGACCAGATGCCCATCTATTGCGGATGACCATGCAGCAGTATAGAGAGAGGGTTCAAGGGTCAACTGACCATACAGTAGTATAGAAGGAGGGTTCCTATACTAGTTGACCATACAGTAGTATAGAAGGAGGGTGCCGATTCCAGGTGCCCATACAGTAGTATAGGGAGAGGGTTACTAGACCAGGTGCCTGCCTATCCACCGTGTGTTATTGATGTCTGATCCTATGTGGACCGTGTAGCCGTGAACTCTAGCCTTGATGATTCATCCTTGGAGCCGGGCCGCGGAGTGAGTCGCCGTGAGCGGGGTCGCTGAAGCCTGGGGGTGTATTCCTACGAGGAGTGCCGTCTGCTGCTGTGGTGAGCCGTGCAGTTGAATAGTCCTGCGGTGTTACAGAGAGACGAGCCGGTGCCGTAGAAGCCTTTGTACTGTGATAGTACTGTCGTGCCCAGGCCGTCCGCATCCATTGACGGTTATCAACGCTTGGAGGGGCTTAGTCGTGTAAGACGAGACACGACGACGACGAGAAGTCCATACCACCCGAGGGAGGAAGACCGGGGGAAGGAAGACACACGTCGGACATAACCACGGGAGGGCCAGGTCGTGTGAGACGAGACACGACGCAGTGTTCATCCATACGGGAGTGAACGAAGACCTGGGGAAGGAAGGCAGACGTTGGACCTTTCCACGTATATCTGGGGAAGGACGATAGACGCTGGATCCTACTGCAAAGCCCTGGGGAAGGAAGATAGAAGCTGGACCCATCCATGAGAGAACCGGTCGTGACCAGACTGTGGCTGTGACCAGGCCTGCTCGCGTTATAGCTAGGGCTATATTTATTTTGAATATATTTTCTATTGAACTTCGGTTAAAGATAACTATAAGAGTACAGATAATTCATAGAGTAGGGATCTTCTTTGCAGGGATTGTACGCTACCACGATTTGAATCCTGTATACCTGCTCAAAGAATTATATGTCAGTATTGCATTAATTTGCTTTGGTTGTCATTACAGGTCTTCCTTTCCAACCTCCTTGATCCAGACAAGGTGACAGGTTGAATCGAACTCCCTCGTTGGCCAGGATCAGTGCCCGAGTGCGTTCCCAGTAGCCTGACAGTTTGTCTTGGGGACCCTGCGCACTCTGTGGATCTGAAACATCCATTATCCCACGTTATAGAAGTAGAAACGTTTCACTTGCAAAAGAAGCGGTAGCCTGAATCCTCGGTGTACATATCGGAAGGGGGACGGGGGTGTTTTGGGAGTGGTCCAAGGTCTCCACATGCATGTTAAACCCTAGGCAGAGTTTCCGCAATTGTTAATAATGGTAGGACCCTTAATAGAAACCAGTCTATTTTCCTTTGCAATCCAGGTACAACGCAACGTGTCTTGAAACATATTTAACGTAAAAGGATATAGTTGCGACTCTATGCCAGTAACTAAATCGGAATGACTCGTCCAAAGATTGATATTTCTTGACCTGTCACGACACAGCAGATTGCGCCTACATTTAAAAATTATCTAACATAGGTAGAGGATTTAAACTGCGGAAAACCGGTCTGAGAAATTTCAAGGTGAAATTCAGGATTAGTTCTAAATTATAATGCTACCGCACATTGCAAAACTGCATCCTCAATCTCCTCGGGAACCTTATCTACCCACGTCCCGAATCGTACATACATAGCTTTGTTTTACTGTCCGTGCAGGAGTTGACACCATTGTTTGTCCCATGGAAGAGACGTATATCAACAAATCTCCGAGTTAATGGGTTGGTAATCAACAATGATGACCATAATCCAAGTGTTTATTCCCGCCTGTTGGTGATACTTTATGCTTTGAAATAGTGTAAACAGATCCATATGCCGGTACTTTTTCTCAAGCATTCTCAGGCTGATAGCGATTACTAACGATAATCCAAGTTTATATTCTATCTTGTGATAGAATGATCAGAATCAAAGAAAACGGCATATCAGCAACACAGGTATCCAATATTGTATCAAAAACGATTTTATATGATCGACATGTGTATTGTTGTAGTGGCCGACTTCCCCGGCAGTATCTGCTGTGGGTTAATGTAGTTGTTGACATATCAAACGTGTGAAGTACTGTCACATTGAGTGTATTGGTGCTGTGTATCGTCTCATCTCTATTTAATTGCGAATTTGGTAATCTCGATAACATGCCTCTTACGTGGATTTTTGAGATGCCTGAGTATTGCTTTCAGCAGGTGGAGGAAAACAGCAAAATCATGACGTCACGTATTACACGCATACATCAAAATGCTTATCACCTTGTAACGTATTGAATTAAACCACTTCAATTAAACCGAAAGACGAAATTCTATAGGGAGGCTAGTAGTAGGGAGACGGGACGAAGCCTATTATTTTCCAGGGAGGTAACTCTTGGTTCCTTTTTTTATCCGCCAGGGTGCGCTATACCGTATGACGTCACTTCCGGTCTGGGTGAATGGAGCGTGACCTCTGTATGACGTCACTTCCGGTTTGGGTGAATGGGGCGTGACTTGTGAGGATGATAGGAGATGTACTGACCTGTCTGTGGGGATGTCGTTCATCTCCGTGTCTTTTCGGTGAGAGGAGCATGTACTGGGGTGTTTCCCCACAATGTCGTTCACCTCCGTATTTCTTCGGTCAGGTCCGTGGGAGCTTGTACTGATCTGTCTGTGGGGTTTTTCCCACAATGTCGTTTGCATGGTCCGATTGGGTCGAGTGAGGTATCAAAGTGAAGCATTCGTGAAGGGGCATCCAGTCATGGGTGGGTGCATGTAAAATTAGGATTTTTTTCCCGAAACTATAAAAAGCGGAATACGGACTTTACCCCTAAAATAGGGGAAAACACCTATCAACTCTAGCCAAAAGGGCTAATATCGGTCCCCGGGCTTATCGGGGCCTGCCTATCAAGTCAATGGGGTGGGTGCATGTAAAATTAGGATTTTTCCCGAAACTATAAAAAGCGGAACTCGGACTTTACCCCTAAAATAGGGGAAAACCCCTATCAACTCTAGCCCAAAGGGCTAATATCGGTCTCCGGGCTTATCGGGGCCTGCCTATCAAGTCAATTTTCCCGAAACTATAAAAAGCGGAACTCGGACTTTACCCCTACAATAGGGAAAATGCCTGTATTGGGTATGGGGATGGTCATTTTTTTTTTCGTGGGCTTTACTATGGGTTGTGGGGTCTCGTTTTTCTCGTCTCGCCGAGAAAAACACAATGGGAGGGGTCCCGGAGCGAAGCGGTGAAATTTTTGGAAAAAGTCACCGAGGTCTGTATATAGGCCTATAGGCTGGCTATGGGGGGAATAGGTCCAACCTGGAAATTCACACACGTTCGTTGTGATATGGGTTGTTTGGTCTTGTTTTTCACGTCTCGTCATTTAGAACACGATGGGAAGGGTCCCAGAGCGAAACGGTGAAATTTTTGGAAAAGTGCCATATAGGCTCATATAGCTCCATAGGCTGGCTATGGGGGATAGGTCCAACCTGGGAAATTCACACACGTTCATTGTGATATGGGTTGCTTGGATTTGTTTTTCACGTCTCGTCATTTAGAACACGATGGGAAGGGTCCCGGAGCGAAACGGTGAAATTTTTGGAAAAAGTCACCGAGGCCTGGGTAGGCCCATAGACCTATACTGCATGGCTATGGGTGTATAGGTCCATACGGGGTGGACGTATTGGGATCTAGGTGGGCCACTAATGGTCCGATGGGGTCGAGTGAGGTATCAATGTGAAGCCTATGTGAGGGGGCAAGCGATGGGATGGATGTGGGGTAGGAATATCGTCATTCTGCGCATGCGCAATAGACAAAGTGTATGAAAATAGACGTTTTGGGATCTAGGGGAGTCACTAGTTGGCCGATTGGATCGAGTGAGGTATCAATGTGAAGCCTATGTGAGGGGGCATCTGATGGGGTGAGTACGGAGTTGAAATATCGTCACTCTGCGCATGCGCAGTGGACAAAGGGTATGGAAATAGACGTTTTGGGATCTAGGTGGGCCACTAGTGGGCCGATGGGATCGAGTGAGGTATCCATGTGAAGCCTATGTGATGGGGCTAGACTAGGGTGTCGTTTCCATTCTGCTGCGCAGGTCACGTGGGTTGTGACGTCACTTCCGGGTTTCACCTCCAAACCCAGAAGAGTTCCAATGTTCTCTTAGACGTCCGGATGTTCAACCTCCGGTGTTTTTTCCGACCCGGCCCGGCCCGCCCCGACCGCAGCGCGCGCGCGCGCGGGGGTGATCTGATGCCGCAGCGCGACGCGCGCGTCATCACCGGCAGTGCGCGGATGAATGTCGGGTCAAAAGGACAAAGGTCACATCCAGGTCAAAAGGTCCAAGGTCTCCCTTTCGGCAAGGTTCGGCGACAATGTTGCGGCATCGATATACAGAGCTTGAACCCCAAAAGGGGATTGTAAATTAACCTGGGAAGGATGGGCAGTTCCATTTGGACCAATCAGCGGTCGAGAAAAAGAGCCGATGAGCGATCCATAAAAAGAACCAATGGGCGGGTACTAGAATTTCGCCCACGTCTGCGCCTACATCCGGGTACTGGGATGCTTTCGCCTACGTCCGCGCCTACATCCGGGTTCTTGTACACCCGGGTAATGTTTTCTGGACATGGACGGGTTACCTTTGGCTCCATTCTAGGCCACTGATTGGCTAATACGGTGTTCAAAGCCAGTTTCATGCATTATGCTCATATAGAAAACACACAAGACAGGATTTTTTGATGAGATCACATTTTGTTTTTTATTCAGTAACAACAACAACGTGAGAACAACCACGTGAAAACTGAAGCCCAGAACAAGGGGCTTGTACATTGAAAGAACTGAATCCCAGAACAAGGGGCTTGTACATTGAAAGAATTCAAGCCCAGAACGGGACTTGTACATTGAAATGATGGGCGGCGCAGTCATATACGAGTACATCTCGATCCTCGGCCTTGGGGTACTCGTCAAACATGTGGACGATCGTCTGCATGGAATGTCCCCGACATAGATGGTAGAGGTAAAACAAGCAATATTGTCCGCACACCATACTGTCCAGGCTTTGCAACGTTTTAGTATTCCAACACCACGTCTCTGTGCCTTGATCCATGAAGTCTGTTAAATCGGGATGGAGGGGTGGTAGGCCGTACGGGTCAAAGTATTCGCCCTGCTCTTCTGTCAAGTACACGGCCACCCAGTGTTGACCGGGTCGATCCATCGGGTCTGTATTCAGGACGTAAGCAGCAGGATACACACGGTCTAATGGGAACACGTCCCGGGCGAACACTCCTTGAAACACCATGCGTGTCCCTGGATCATTCTCCAGCACGGTGCGTATCTGGTCTGTATCCATGTTAGGCGGCAAAGTCACACAGGACGTTGCGCGCTTTGTCCACTTGAATGATGTTGTCAAACTCGGCGTAGCAAATCACATTGATGGTTTTCGGTAAAGGCGTCCCGAAATGCAGTTCCAAGCGTAAGTTGCCTTTCTTGACGAGACTCAGTTGATGATCGTTGTCTAAGGTGGGAGTCAGATCGAAACAGAACAAGGTGTACCCTTTGCCGAAATCGTCTCGACTGATCATATTTCCCTCGTCTTGGTTGATTTGGCCAGTTGCTGTGAAGAGGTTCAGATAGCTCCGGATGTAATTGTCCGTTCCGAAATTAGGTTGTAAGGGGCGTGCCGGTACATCCACATGCAGGGCCACGAAATTGATGTTGAACGCTTTTAGGTTGAACGGATTCCTCGAGAGAGTCCCATTATAACTGACGTTCTCCACACAGGCTAGGGTTAAACGCTTGGGCAAATCCCCCAGGAACAGGTTTTCTTGATTGACAATCATATTGTCTTTAGGAACGGAAAAGACCTTGGTCTGTACTCGTCGAATCGGGTACTGGGCTGGTTTTTTCTCCAAGGCTCTGATGTGCCCCAACTGTACACCTGGGCTCGGTTTCACTTTGCGTACAAACAGACATGCCTCTTGGATGACAATGTTATACTCGAGGTCCTCACTCGGGGCCATCAAGGCAAACGCAGGCGTTGCGCGCACTAGTCTTATTTTGACAGGTACTCCATTCAAGAGGTATCGGTCCTGCATGAATAAGTCCGCATGCAGACGTCCCATCATATCGACCGATTGACTCTCTGCTGTGAAATCCACTCTCTCCGTGTAGCCGTCATTATCAGGACTCGCTTCCATCTTGCCTGGGGTATCTCGGTAGAACAACGGGGCTGTCAAATACGACTTTTTAGCGTCACGCCCGTAGGATAACAGTGTTTCGATGTAGGCTCGGTACGGGTACGTGTTCGTCGAGGCGCTGACCAGTTTATCACTCAGGGCTATATCCACTTGCTGGAATAGCGAATAAAGCCAGAGATTCACTGGACCCACGGGTGCATCTGCTTTGAGGACTGACCCATCTTTATTGGTGATTTTAGCTTTCACATATAGGTACGTATGGGCTAAATCCAGGTAGTTCGTATCTGCGTTGGTGATGGTGAATTCAATGGGGCCTGTGGCTGTAAAGCTGGAAAAGGGCAGATGTTCCACCCGTTGACCCTCTTCGACACTGGTCTGAGTAGGTGGGACGGTCCATAAATCAAATTCACTGTTGGTAGAAGGACACGACTCGGCATGGATGAAAGCCATCTTTAAGAAAAGATATCCTTGGTCTTCGACGTGCGTCGTCGCTGGGTCGGTCGTCGACTGGTGCGTGGTCTCGGTGGTGCAGGTCTTTTATTCCCTACGGTGCGTTGTGCTTTGGTGACCAAGACGCCTCCTGCTTCTTTGGCTCGACGTTTCAGTGCTTCTTTGGGCGCCGCACCGCCCAAGACATCACCCGCGACTTGCAGTCCACTGCGTACCGCTTGTTTGCCGATCGCTTTGACCCCACGCGTCACCAAGGGCCGGAACGTTTGACGATGCTCCCGAGTATGTTCCCCAGCCCATGTCCTCGTTGCATGCATGTACCTGCAAAGACAGGAAAGCTACCCCCGGCCTGTTTGCTGTAATGATCGACGTAACTGGCTGTATGGCATTGATAAGGCACCTTCATTATGCAAAGTGAACCGCTCGGATTTGACGGAAATGAAGTGTCAGCACCACTTTCCCACGCTCGAATGCAATCGGTTGACCGGTGTCGTCTCTTATATCGATGACGATGGAGCTAATATCGGTCTGGCTGACCGGTAGATACACGATGTGCCTGAAACTGTGGGTGACTTGAGCTCCATACTCGCCTTTCACCGGGCAGACGCGCAGTAGAGGTACGTTGCTGTCGCCGACAATGTGTGCATCGACCACGTCCGAGTAGATGTACAGGCCATACATACCACCACGCATGTCCATCGGGATGTGGGCTCTCTCGCCGGTGGGGCCAGCGTACCCCTGTAGATCGAGACCCAGCATTTGCTGTAGGGTAGGACTGAGTTCGACACTCACGTTGGAGCTGAGCGTGAGATTGGGCTTGTCGTTGTGTGCGTTGTAATCGAAGTCCACATGATTTTTGAAGGGGAAAGATTTTATGGGTTTTGAAGTATTCTCGTGGAGACTTATAATGCATCAGACTTCTCAGTCCACCCATGAACTCCTTGGGGGTATCGTATTGACCTTCGGGTAGTTTGAGTCGGGTTTCTTGTCCTTCGTAGGTCACCTCGTACCATACTTCATTGGCTCGCACGTTGTACCACGAGTAAGGGTATTGGATATCCACGAGTCCACATTTCCAGCGTCCAGGTAAATGCAACGGTTGCGGTAACTGGGTCACGTACTTGGTCAAGGTGTTGTCAGGAAACACATCAGCCGAGCTGTTACTGGGTAGGGTGAGGTAAAACATGACGACTGAGCTTTCCTGCTGCTGCTGTTGGTTTTAATACTTCTCCCAGCCCTTGGGCGCCAATCGTCGTGATGGTCGCGGTGACTTAGATCTTGGTGGTTGCAGGGGGTGGCGTGGTAAAAGGGGTGAAAAAGTAGGTGCCCGCCGTGGTGGTGTTTTGGGGGGTGACTCCGGTTCCCACTCGTGGTGTGGTGAGAGTCGTCGTGCATGACTGGGCGATTGCATAAAGGCCCAGCGCTGGGGGTTCCCCACCAATTCCTGTGGTACATGCATGTCTTTCAAGCCTTGAGCGAAGACCTCCCATCCTCGAGGATTCGTGTGCGACCTGCGTTGACGCATCAGGTCATTCACTAAATCCGTCATGTGGGTACCGAGGACCACCTGATTCTGTACCAGTAGTTCACCTTTATCATTCCAAGTCATGTTAGGATTCTGTTTCATTCGTTGTAATACGAGGCCAGCTTGTTTCTTGAACGATGCAGGTACACTCTTCAGGACTTCGTATTCGACCCACTGTGGGGCTGTGGGTGGTACCCCTGGTAATGAGGGCTGTTGGAGCGGTGCTGAGGTCGGTGGTGTGTCGCGTGGTGGTGGTGGTGCTGGGGTAGAGAGGGTTTTGTATTGGTCCATGAACGTCATGTACCGCTGAAGCGTCTCATTGTACTGTTGTACTTTCTCACTATCGCTTAACCCCGGTCGTTGTAAGATTTGACGCATCTCTTCATCGAGGGTGTTTATCGTCTTCACCGTAGAAGGTACGGGGTACGGTGATTGGAGGTTTTGAAGGAGCCGAGGTTCGACGAGGACCATTTTTTTCGAGTGGTTCATTGTCGGCCGAAGAGTCCACCCAATACTGGACCCAACACGGAAGCGGCCAACGGTGCTAAGATGGCCCCGAGAAAGCCACCTTTCTGCAACACCTTTTTCTTCTGTGTTTGAGAAACTCGCTTCTGGACTAGGGTTCGGAGACCTGTCTTATGCTTGGCCAATTTCGCCTGCTGAGCCGGAGTCAGTGGTACGTTGCCTTTTAAGATATTGAGTCCAATCTCGCACAGGCAGCACACGAGAGCGGGGTCTGCACCACGTACAATGGTTCGAACCAACTCGGGTGGGGCCGTCTTCAATACACGGGGCGTCGGGGCGTGCTTCCGTACTCGCGCAGAAATCATGTACAACTAATGCTAGAACCCACAACCCTGCCCTTTTTATCTATCTCAGAGAACAGAGACAAAAATCAACCGTGCTGTGGTATTCATTCTTTTATTATCCCCATCATCAAAACACACACACCCCAGCTGGGGGAGCCACTGTGGGTGTGTTTACATTATTTTTGCATGTACACGTGGTGAGTCTCTCCGGGAAAGATTCCGGTGCGTAGTCGAAGGTGATCGGGGGTGGCTTGCTTCAGGTCGAAGAGCATATACCCGTGCTGAGGGGTTGTCGCATCTTTAAAGGCTTCCAACGCAAACGCAGTGCGTCCAGGGTACATCTGTCT
>JAVTVY010029666.1:0-12820 GCA_036873755.1 Hanleya hanleyi | reverse complement strand
AAGTTAGCAGAGTTGGTCGCCGCTTCTTGCGATTGATTTCCAGGGTGTTCGGGCAACTGATAAACCTCTGTAGAGGGAGAATGACCGTCGTGGGAGCAGGATTCTCCATAGCTAAAACCCAGGGCTTGAGAGTCTCGAAGAATGAAGCCCTTTCACTCTTCACTCAAACTGATGTTAGAAGAGCGAGAAACAGCTCTCCTTGAAGATGACAGTATGCACTTCCTTCAAAACAACTTGTCATGTAATCATTGAATGCTCACTAAGAGTAGACTAGACAGACAGTACTCCACAAACTAGGACTATGCAGGGTTACAATTCCAGCTAGCCAAAGAATTATAATGAACATGTGACAGTAAGCTACATGTTGCTACCGGCATTAACAGGTATGAAATACAGGTGCTGATCTATCACACTTTCTGTCAAATGAGTGAAGACTGTTTATTTTGCCTCACACTTCACCTATGGTCACTATCCCCAGACAGAAATACTACAACATAGCCAGTCAAGTAATCCTCTGATTCTCCCCAATGAAATTATCCTTAAGACATGCCAGAAATAAACCACTTGACCACGTCATCACATGTATCAACAGAAACATTTTTGTGACACCAAATATTATGGGTTCTGCAGTAAGAGTATTAAGACAGTCAATTCATAATTCAATACTGATCCTGATTCAGGCACTTCAACAATAGGGATCAGAAAGCAATGTCTCACATACCCTAATACAATGCTTACAATGGCAAGTCAATTTACATGCCTGGACCTGGTATAGGCTATGTGTAATTGGTAGGTCCAACAATTTGGTATATTTTACGATACACAGAATCTATTTTGTGATTATGTATGTGTCTAAAAAGGAAGATATTTCTGTTGATAATCAAGTATCATATTGAACAGGTCGGGACTGACGTCTTGTATTTCTCTTATGATTTTAGTATACCAGGAAATTTGGGCTCTACATGAAACGCCTACATGGTCATATGAATAATATATGAAGTGGTATAAAGAGTAGTGTGTATTACCATAAGAATGGCTGATATAATACCCCTGAATACTGAATGAAGGGAAGCTGTAATATATGATGTGATATATGCCCACAATGCTGGGTAATGATCTTTTATACGGCATAAATATTAAATGAATGTACGCCGAGTAACTATTCTTCAATAAGGAACTGATGTCACAATGTCTGACCAGAGACAAACATGGTCTATAATGTACAAGTTTCTTATTCTGAGTGGTCTGAGATGCAGTTATTCATTACAACAGAGAAATATCTGACATTATTGTTGGCATATATCTTGACTATCATCTCCTTTGTATATGACCAAAAAGAACAAATGACATTTCCATCTATTTTTTCCATGGAGTGTACATGTGCAAGCTGCGCATATAACTTATAAAGCTTCTCTTTTTTTTGCTGGGACTTAAATTCTCTCATTTATTATAATTTCCGAAATTATGAACTCTTGTTCAGTGTTTAAGCATGAAAACTGAAAATTTGTAAGTGTTCATAATCCAGGAATCTACAAAATCATCAAAAATACAGAATCAAATTGATTTTATAAAAGAGGCTCATTATTCACTTCACTTCTGAAAACTAATAACATCCACAAAACCAATAATGAAAATTTTTTTTTAATAAAATTCATCGGTATTCACAGAGACAACACAAAAAGACCCAATTTAATCAGCGAACAATATACAATACTTGCTGCGATCAGAGAAACTGATCCAAGCCAATCAATAAAATAGTGAAGCATATGCCAGCACCAGCAAAAGAAAATGAATAGCAGAGATAACAGGCGGACATGAGAAAAGAAATGAGCAATCAGAAAAAATGGAACAAACTCGGAAAGTGATAATTTGATCAGATCTGAATCATCGGGAGCAAGAAACGCGGCAAGATTGAATGTCTATCAACGCATTCCTCAGGAAGACATTTTGGCAGTATTGAGTGATGCGATCACGATTTTATTTTGAGTTCATTGTATTCGGCCAGTTTCAGTGGCATACAACTTCTCCTGGGTTTTTTAATGTCCTGTATCTATTTTAGCTCCATCAACCCACACATTAAACATGATCAATATATTATCAGAGTGATCTGGCTATTCAGTTAAGGTTAATTTCCTAATAGATGTAATCTGATGACCATTAACATTCAATAAAGCTGATCCCCCTTGACATTTAAGAGGAAAAAAAAATACTGCGCTAAAAGGACCTATTTTTTAAATGTACCATCCACCAACATATATAATTTCCAATAAATTTGATCATGCATAATTTTGTATCTGATAAATTACCCATCTTATGTCTGAATTATTATATGGCATTCATTGTACATGAACCTTTACCATTTCTGTCTATCTGCTTCAATGAATGGTTGTGTTCGTCCCGTGTAGATAAATGGGTCGTAAATTTCCAACCAGGTTAAGGGGTTTTCATTACCTTTCACATGCAAGAAAGTTGATGGTAAAGACCACTACATAACAGTCTTATTTTGAAGTACTACTTGAAAACAAGAGCACATCCACAAATCAAATACTTTGACCATGTATTTTTGTATGAATGAGAGAATCTAAGAAATAACAGGATTTCAAGTGAGTAGGTGAGTGAATATGATTTAACGTCGCATTCAACTATATTTCAGTCATATCACGACGTTGGGTCCTATTGCTTTTTATCAGTACCCAAATCAGAGAAAAATAGAGAAACCACTAATTCAGGAAAAATAGGATACACATATATTTTGACCTAAACATGATGCTCCATTTTATTGAACTTACTTTTACTTTTCTTGGTAATACTAGATAATATTAAAAAATTTCCCCCAGAATAGGAATACGGTTTGGTTTGGTTGTTTGAATTTTAACGTCGCACCTAACCTTATTGGTCACACGGCGACGATGACCCAAACAAACATACCCTAACAAAAACCTAACCAAAACTACAAAAAAAAATGAATTTTGAATTTTGAAAATTAGGCTCTACAGACACTGACCACAATGGACCCTCAATCTGTTTGGTACTTTAATCTACCTCCTGTCAGATTAGGAAGAACTAGGAGTAGGAGTACCCATATTGAGAGTTGAATTGGGTCTTGCAAGAAGAAACTGAAGTGCATGGAGTCTACGCAAATACAGGTCAAAATATTCCAATATCTGAGTGGTCATCCACTTTCTTTATTGGTAGTAATGATTCATATCTGTAGACGGTCTTCCATTAAATGTGATTGACCGGGTGACCTGGCACGTTTATACATTAATGTGATTAAGCTGATGAAGTCTGTTGTCCAGGCCAGGCAGATCTATCAACATCATGCACACGGACTGAATTGACCGCTGAATAACCAGGAAACCCTGGAGATGCTTGATTTGGGCATGCTGAATGAATGGAGGTGTCAGAGGACTCGACAGTAAGCATTGTAATCTCCCTTTGTCCTTCTCCGAGGGAGGTATTATAGAGGGTGTAATTACATTAGCTTCTTGATATTCTCGCCTAGGGAGATTCCGTGATGATAAGCCTGATATAACAGCTATTCCAGTAGCAGGAGTGGGGAGAAATGAAAAGGTTTAATTACTCTCTGCAGAATGACATGTGCACACAAATGGTAACCATAGAACAAGTAGACAATAGTCTCAATGATATAATCTCTCATACATACAATCAAGGTACAGATGTACTTATTTCCCTTGGTAGTAGACATATATACGATCAATATCCAAATAGGTACTTCAACCGATAATGTTGATTAATGCTGATACATGTGCGCATGTACTTTGATCAATTTTGTTCTGCTGTAAGATTGATAGATCTACTAGAGTTTCCAGTGGACCACAGTTCAACTAATTCAATATCAAACCAAAATATCACTAAGAATCCATCTGAGTTGATTAACTGAGAACCTTGTCATTTGGGCAAATTGAAGCACAGATTTAATAATCATCGATCCTCGAGTTTTAGAATAAATTGAAACTTAGTCAGTGCTTACGTTGAATGAATTTTAAATCCATGCAGATAAATGTATATTCATACAAGCAGATGTTACTCTGGTAGAGCTAATTCCCGGAGATATATAGATAATATGCATATAAAGGGGATATTGATAGGAACACCCGATTTTCAGGGATTTCCCGTTTTGCAACTGTAATTTTGTCAAAAACTACTGGCAATTTTAACTTCACACAGAAATATTAGAATAGTGACAGGCTTACCCAAATATATAGAGGTTACAGTACATCTCCAAAATGAGTGTGACCTTCGAGGAGACCAGATTTTTCAGATTTTCTGGCATCTTGTATGTGGTGTATTTCACGAGATCAGAGACCAACTGTTTCTGGTTGTCCAGCTGACATTCCAAGTATTGTATCACCATACTCAGGTCTTCCTCGGGAATCGTAAACGTACTGTACTTGTCGCGTTCAGGGTTGTCCGTCCAGAGCTCTGACCCATGCTGGAGGAGCCAGAATGACGAATCCACAGAGCGACGGTTGAGAGTAGAGATGGAGGACGACACGGAAAAGCGCCGTTTTTGCAAAGAAGAGTTCGTACTACATGTTGTTGAACTGGAACATGTCCTCGAGCTGGACGTCGAGACAGACCCAGACGATGTACAAGAACAGCTCGAGCCATTACATCCCACTCCCACGTATGTCCAGTCCGATGACACAAAACCTCCCGGTTCATAGCTGTCCAAGCTTGACATGGAATACCCAAATAGCGTCTTCAACATGGCTGGAACACCAACACTAAGGTTTTGGTACACTGGGTAAAAAATCTAAACCAGCCGTGGTCAACGAGTTCACCGAAATCCTCATTTCCGCGTCTACATATTACTCGCATAAATGTTCATAGATAAAATAAGTCGGCTTGAAAACGCGGATCCTTAGAATCTGCTGTGTACATGTAATGTCACCAGTTAATGAACCAGAGAGTTGGTATCCAAGCATAATCCAGTCATCATTATAATCCATACAGTCCTAATGAACAGACTCGCTAAATTAAAGGTTTGTTCGGTTAACCTTAAAACGGACCCAATATCTCCGTCAGTCGTCAAAGGAACATGGTGAATACAAATCGTGTAGTTAAACCGAACCAAACGGACTACTAGGATACAGCTGTAATTGTGTGCGCTCCAAAATCAGTACCGTGCCTCCTGGCTGTCCGTGGTGAATGCGTGGATATCGATCAGGAAACGGGTTAGCATTAGGGAGCGCCGAGTTCACACAACCATCACACAGGCAGCTGGACCGGTCGTGTCAAATGGACATAGCCGAGAGCCAATACAAATTCCAGCCTAAAAGCCTGCAATCCACAATCAGCATCAGGAGAGTTGACTTTGACAGCCTTGGATTTGAAGAAGCTTGATGGAGCTTGATTAAAAATCAAAATGGAAATGCTTCTATACCACGTATGCACCTTCACTGATTGATGCAGACAGTAGCATAAATAGTCTTAAGCATGGACAGCCACTAAACGTCCCGGTCTTGAATTAAATCAGACACCACCATGACTGGTCCATCCACACTGCACTGGACTAGACACAGAATGATCGAAATTTACAACAGTCATTCGCTTTACCCACTGTTGGGTTCATCGTCCTCGTCTTGAATTATATATTAGTTATAGGAGCAGGTGGTCGACGTGACAGACACTGCAGACAAATGTGACAACGGACTGCCTGTCTGCATGCATCAATGACGCACAGATCAGTTTCTTCGGACAGATCAGTCAGTGTGGAGAGGTCTTCAGTATTCTGCTGCAGTTGATGAGAGGCAGGCAGGCAGGCAGGCAGGCAGGCAGGAGGACAAATTGAGGCATGAGTCAGCCAAGGAAGGATGGAGACTGATCGTAAACACAAGGGCCTGCTGCCAACACTACATGGGCAATCAAATCACTTCAGTCATTATTCCGAACCTGGTCGAGATATTATGTATGCCGGATGACGACCTCGCCATCTTGAAGATCACCTTCCCGCCTCAACCCTACCCCCTGAACCAGCCCCGCATGCCCTTCCCATAGATTATTAAAGGAAACGCTCTAACTACGTACCCAAAGTTCATAGAGATAACGAATGAAAAGAGAAAACCATTATTTTTTTTATAAATACCATTCAAGCTGAAAATCTACCAAACTTTTACCAATTTTCATGTCAATGTAGATTAAATTTTAATGTCTTGTAACATTTTACAGCTGTCCTGTTCTTGGTTTGTAACAAGATGATGACACAAGATCAGATGTTTTAAAATCAATATCTATTTTTACTTAAATGTGAAAGGTAATCAAATTAATTTGGGCTGTTCTAAGTTTTGATTCCAAATTTTGTGATAATTGCATATCAATAGAATGATTGGAACAAAAAAAAACACCTACAGGGGTTCATAGACGTCAAAATATTCAGGGGTTTTTTTCTCACTGAATTGAGTTTTGTCCAATCAATATTCAGTTCTTCTAGAATGTTACCCCTTTCGTGTGTAATATTCTAATACATTAGCAATAGCATTTTACCGTGATTCTTGGCTCCTCTATTGAGTTTTTGAGTGAATTTTACAGCCTATTAACAGTAGTAAGAAGTGACTTCTATAAACCCCTGACCTACATTGTGGACATCAATTCTCCACACACAATGAATCCCAACTTCAAGAGATCTCTGAGTAATTCATCTAGCGTGTCGGATGAAACTAACAAAAAAGATTGAAGCCAATCTTTGGGAACAATTAAAGGTATATACCTTTAAGGAGGTCAATATTTAGGTTGCATTCTGATTAAATGTAATAATTTTATATTTTTACTATTATGGCAGTTATGAATGGGACATTATGCTTGGTGTATTCATGTAACCTTGTATACATTTTCAACATGTATTATAACATCATGTAGTTATTAATTGTCCTATGTACTATGTTAAATCCTGTTATAATTCAATCACCCTATTAAAATTCAATCACCCCAATTAAATCCAATCAGTCATTCTACTAAATTTGATCACCGTAGATGGATGATCTGCATGATTTGAGTGAGTGAGTGAATATGATATAACGTCGCTTTCAACACTATTTCAGTCATATCACGACGTTTGGTTCTTATTCCTTTGCACACCTGGAAACCACACGGATAGGGTCCTATTCCTTTTAACACCCGGGATCCCCACAGGTGCCACAGTTAGTCGCCTCTTACGACAAGCTTTCTGAGGGGCTGAGGCCTATTCTTACGATGACCTGAAGTGTGCACAACAACACCCCAGATCAATTCCCGGGAGCCCCATGGGGCCTGCATGATTTGACCACTTTGTCAACTTCCTGTTCTAATACACCTGAGTTTATGGTGAGAAATTTCACTTCCTGTGAATGAATTATTAAAGGATCTAGGGTAATATTGAACTCTGTTAACAAACTGTTGGGGTAATATTTGATGTACACGGCTTCATATTTGGAATTAGTGTGCGAGTAAAAAATAGATCACGTCGAAATATTTAGGAGAGGGTATCTCAAAGTCAGACGAGTGGGTGACAGTTTACGTGAGCTAAAAATCACTCTGGTGACATGAATTTACACGAGTGTTTGCGAGCAGGTGAGCTATCACTCTCACTAAATACGAAGCCCTGATGTTCTTGCAACGTAACCATGTTGATCTCCCAACAATTTCATTTTTAAGCAAAAAAGAAAAAATTTTGCCCGAGGAATGTTATCGCCATAACTACTGGGTCTGAGGAAATTGCCTGTAGTTTTCAAGCCACTTGATATTCCATTTCCCTGAAGAAATGAGTTCCTTCCCAAGGATGACCTTATCAAATCTCACTTCTGTCAAATACATATGACAAGACATTATACTCTAAAGTGACAGAATTGGCGATAGAAGGCTGATTACTCCCATGCGGTGTCAACTCCGTCCACTTTCCGAATATTGCTTCATGCTTGTATAGATTGCACTTCTCCCATACCCTGATAAGATGTGATGTATTTTAGGCCCATTCAAACTCTTATTCTCAACCTCAGCTAATATCTCACTTCTGTAACAGGCAATGGAAAAGAAGTCATAATATCACTGGTCGAGGCTACATGTACTTATCAAAGCCTACTGGAAGGAGCAAAGAATGGCGAAAAAAAAAATATTGGTGTACTTCATTACCAATACCTGGCCTAAATGTGCTAATGTAAAATGAAGCTAATTTTACTATCAAAGAATGGCACTGAGGAAAGAACCCGACCCCATTATTCAAAAGATCTGCAGCCAAATACATAAGGTCACATGAACTCCTAACCAGAATTGTCCTCATTGGGCTAAACTCTTACAGAAATGGCAATGGCAGTCCTGATCATCTTATCTTGTTGCGAACAATTTTTGGACAATTCTATGCTTTTCGAGGCAGAAAAATTGGAAGAAAGAAAAATCGAAAATGTAGATTTCTGAGAACTCCAGAAATGCCATTTTGAAAGTATTTTTTCCTGGGAATGTTGAGTCCCAGGGGTTTGTCCAGCCCTTTTTCACTGAGCTAATACCTTTAATGAAAATTTGAAATTTTGAGTTTTGAAGAAAATTCAGTTTTGCATATAAAATCTTTTCCAATCTTTCTAGATATTTCACACAATAGCTTAAACAAACGGACTGAGTCTCTACTAATTTACTTGTGTGTACATATTTTCCAGTATTTTGCAGACTTGAAAATTGAGTTTCATCACCTTTGATATGAAGAAGACAGAAAATTTGCTTCCATTTGAACTTGCAATAGTGTTACAATATTTTAATTTGACTTTATGAAGGATCTTGGGCTAGAAAGAAATCCATGCAGCTGATGACTTTTATGTATTGCATACAATTAGAATCAGAACATTAAGGAAGCGATGTCTGCCACTTTCAAATGACCAAACTCATGGACAAGTTCAAGGTAACCAGTGCTGTCCCATTACTGGTACATTACCATTAAAAAATTTATCAGCACGTTCATCTTAACTAGCCTTCGATTTATTCACTCCGACACATGTACTCCCTAATGTCTTGCGTGCAGAAAGGAAAAGGAAAAAACTAATTGCGCATAATGGCAGGCTCTCCTTCAACAAAAACCAGTCTGAGTAGGTAAAGAGAAAGATCGTTAAGAATGTTAAGGCCTCCTTGGGTTAGCTAACAAGTTCAATAAGTCATTCTCTGACATGCCTGATATATTGGCAGGAGTCGCTTACAGCAATTCAACTCTCAATGAAATAGCTGGTATAATTGCTGGCCTCCAGCAGTAAAACGGGTAATTTTGTCCTTTTCCCGATGTACATGTAATACAGACTTAAGGATGTCCGCTGGTGGTTTTTGACTTTGGCAGCCATTTTGCCTGTTTTTTTATTGGGTTATCTCCCTTCCCTAGGTTAAGAGATGGGGATTTCCTTTGAAAGCCATATAGCCGAGAATTTTGCACACCAACATCCATCCAATTTGCTAAATTTTGATAGACATTGTGATTATCTGCAAACAGTTAGAATATAAGAAAAAGTTAAATACTATTTATATGAATTTTTCATGAATATGCTTCAAAACTAGGGATATTCCCTATGTTTTCTGTGTTATCAAATTGAGCATGGGTCAGTCCACTTAACGCTGCCTACAGCTAAAAAATGCACACCAACCTATATTTTTTTCTTTGTTTTTCCTCATATTACACAATTATGAATGCAACAACACACATTATTCAAAAAAATAATTACTTTGATTTACCACCAGAGGACATCCTTAACTAAAAATTCCCTTTACTAACCCATGTTAGAGATTCACAAATTAGATCAAATCGAATTTAAACATGAACCATGCAAAGCACTGAAAACCCCTCAGTCTTGAAGTTATTTCAAGAAGTTATTTAAATAGGGTTGACGAACAAGCAGTTGATGGCAACAAGCAATTGGTAATTCTGACTTTGTGATACACTTTTCCTCTTTGACTACATGCATGTGCATAAATGCAAGTCATTCTTCAGATAATTAAATGCTGACAAATTGACAGAGTTTCATCTGGTGACCTGAATAAAACGGGTCAATCTGACTGCTTTTAAATAGACATCTGTTTTGTGACCACATGCATGTGTGAGGAAAGTTT
The DNA here is from genome assembly GCA_036873755.1 of Hanleya hanleyi. Classification (NCBI taxonomy): domain Eukaryota; kingdom Metazoa; phylum Mollusca; class Polyplacophora; order Lepidopleurida; family Hanleyidae; genus Hanleya; species Hanleya hanleyi. Next base: position 2,743 of record JAVTVY010029666.1, on the reverse strand, counting down.
GTTTTACCTAGGCAGATTGATTCTTGAGATATGATGGCAACCAGGAAGCAGAGATGGACCAAAAATGTCTTACCAAGACATTTCTGGTCACACGGATTGTCAACAACATCAACTATCAAATCATTGAAGTACTGAAGACGGACCCGTCTCTAGAATCCAGCACGACCAAGCTCCGTCTGTGTGAGATTTACTAGACAATGGTTCAAAATTATGCAGATGATCCATTCTTTCTTCGTTATTTTGATTTCAAATCAAATTTAAGGGTGATCAAATTTATGAGAACTGATTGACTTTTGTTCACAAAATTTGGGGTGACTGAATTTTAATAGGGTGATTGAATTACTAAAGGGTTTATCACAGGCAGCATAATCTGGATCCAATTTTTCTTTCATATCGGACCACTGCTACACATGTATATAAGGAAATAGTAGTAGTTCATTTATACAGAAGAAATGATCTGGTTATTCTATTCGCCTGACTGATGCGAATTCGACAGTGATGCATTTCTTCGATTTTTCAAAAACTTGTAAAGCCGCCTTTGATCCACTAATGATCTGCAAATTTTGTGACCCACAAAGACTAGTAATCAGGGCTTTTCCTGACATGTTAATATATGATATCTGTCGAGAGTTTCTGTCAAGCATGTTGAAGTCTGACATGTCGGAAATCAATAATACGAAAAGTATCAAGCCTATGATCACGGTCACGAGATTTCCATCCCTGCATCACTAGCATATTTCTCCACAAATTATCTGAACAGAAAACAGGCAGACATGGGCAAAAGTCAAAAGTTTTGCATATTGGTGTTCATTATGATTCACAAATGAGGGAACACGGATATTCAAAATTCGAGAGAAATTTTCTCTCGGACGCTCGCTTTGACAAGACACTCAAGATTCCGTTCTGTGGGCTTTTCTTCTGCCTCCCTCAGTGTTGCCTCGTATATGATGGTAATAACCGAAATGCGGGCGTTAGGTAACCAATAACATTACTTCATCTAATTGATTGGCAACAAATGATTTTAAACCAATGGAATTGCATGAAATCAATTACTGCTGTTCAATTATCCCCATGCCCAGTGTATTCATTCTCTTCTCATTTAGTGTGGAACAGGGTATATATATATAAGCTCCAAATTTAAGGTTTGTCACAAGGGACCAGATACTAAGTCTACCAGAACACCTATGATAACTATCATTGTTCACAGTAACACACGCTGATACTGACAGATGGATGCCAGATGGTAATTAGTTACAAATGCATACACCTGTAAAATCTGCTGTGTCACTTATTCATGCAGTTATTCAAAGAATACTTGTTAACTTTTAAGCAGTATCGCAATATAAATATGAGGTAGAATGAAAGTACTTCATACACTACGTACATTCTGTTGGCTTATTTGGGAGCAGACTCAATCCTACCAGCTGTGTTTGGAATCACAACTAGAGTTTAGCAGACCCAATAAACATTTTGCACATTCCCAATTTAAACTCTGATGCCCATCATTTTTTGAAGATACTTCTTGTTTTTGATTAAAGGAGAAGTCTCCTCAATGTCATTTTAATTCAGAAATTAGCTCTGTATATACATGTATGCTCCATGAAATAAGGTGTTCCATGGTAATAATCCATTCGATGTGATAATTTGGGATGTATTTACTGTGCCAAGAGTGGCTGTAGGGAGCCGCCATGTTTGTACACGAAAGACAGGCTTCATGGGCTGTGACGCTGTTCTTGTTCCATGCGATGTAACAGAGACGACGTCATTGGAAGCATCACAAGTTTCTTGCCACAATGCTAACATTGTTTCCACTCAACTCTGACGTCATTCTTCAACTCTGACGTAATTTGACCTCAATTCTGATGTATCTAATGGCGGCGCTCTACAGTTGGCTAGCACGAAATAAAAACGCTCTATCTCCGACACAAAATGGGCAATTCCCGAAAAACAGATCAATTTAAAAAGAAATCATCAAGGAGGAGATGTAGAGAGAAAAACATGTTCAGTCGAGTTCTTCAAGAACAGACATCCACAATGTAAGAGAACAACACAATTACAATGGACAAATAGTCATATCTGATAGAACATTGTGATTCACTGTGAGCAGATATTCTCGATCTGAGAGAAGGCTTTGATTCACTATGAAAAGATGTTCCAAATCCGACAGAAACTCCTTATTCACTATGAAAACATATTCTCAATCTAAGAAAAGGCTTTGATTCACTATGAAAAGATATTCTCAATCCGACAGAAACTCCTTATTCACCATGAAAAGATATTCTCAATCAGAGAGAAAGTCTTTATTCGTTATGAACAGATATTCCCAATCTGAGAGAAACTCCATATTCACAATGAACAGATATTCCCTATCCGAGAGAAACTCCTTGTTCGCTATGAACAGATATTCCCAATCTGAGAGAAACTCTTTATTCGTTATGAACAGATATTCCCAATCCGAGAGAAACTCCTTGTCCGCTATGAACAGATATTCTCAATCCGAGAGAAACTCCTTGTTCGCTATGAACAGATATTCCCAATCTGAGAGAAACTCTTTATTCGTTATGAACAGATATTCCCAATCTGAGAGAAACTCCATATTCACAATGAACAGATATTCCCTATCCGAGAGAAACTCCTTGTTCGCTATGAACAGATATTCCCAATCTGAGAGAAACTCTTTATTCGTTATGAACAGATATTCCCAATCCGAGAGAAACTCCTTGTCCGCTATGAACAGATATTC